>JALBZZ010000467.1:0-24403 GCA_038051095.1 Globisporangium irregulare
CCTCGGCTCAACCCGCTTTTTGTGGCCGGAAACCCAAAACCGTTTAACAATTTCCCACCCGCCAAATTTGGGCCCGGGTGTTGGGCCAACCCCCCCCCCCCCCCCCCCCCCCCCCCCACACCACCACCACCACAACCGCAATTTATAATTCTTCGCTCTATATATGGGCTTTATGGCTTTCGCAACCCAAGGAAGGTGATCAATCGCCTGATATTGCTACCAGCACCTCCATGTTGCGTACTGTAGAAGAAAGCAAGCAACGTCGAGGGAAATTCGAGCGTACTCTTTCCTTTTTGTGGACGGCGCACGTGAGTTGAACAAGTTGTTTGGTCCACCCTTCATACAGCAAGTGCATTACTGTATGTGGTGCAAATTGTTGTTGTTGCGAGCGGAAATGGTTGGTTGGACGGCTGGCTGCCACTGCGTGACAATAAACGTGTGCGTGTTGAGCAATTAGGACCTAAAACCTGGATTGTCTGCAGCATGCTTTTCTGGATGCCTATAGCGTATAGTATGTGTGCTGTCCTTGCTTGAATGCAATCGCATTGATGTGCATCGCACAGAGTGCTAATTAATAGTGGACTTGGCAAAACGAACGGACGCCATTTGCGAGCGAGCCAAAAGCCACCCATCCATCCGTTCATTTGCGATGAGTCTGATTTTAGCAATAATGAGACTGGAAGTACAGTCAACTTCGTAACTATTTGTGTTTGGAGTGAGTGAAATTATTTGCAATACGCTGTAGTATATAATACCGGTTTATGTGCCGGTATTAAGGTACAGAAGCAGTTTGCATAAGTGCGATCTTGCTGCTTTCTGAGCTGAGTGATGATCTGCGCGACCGTCATTCACTCTGAGCACCATCTTAACTGGAGGACTTGTCTCGTGCACCTCTGCGATTTATGCTTTCATTCTTCGAATTCTGTTTTTTAAATTTCTAATTACTATGTGTAATAATGGCTAAAACGTCGAATTTTGAGACTAAGAGAAGAGTGTTTGAAGCTCGTAAATATTATGCTTGAACCAAAAGATGCCGTCATCCACACCCAAAGAACCTCAACCCGCATTCCCAAGACCCACAGGTTTTTCCAGCCGAATGCGAACCCAACCCACTTTCCTGTTAGTTCCCACGCGCAGTCACTCCCATACTTTAGCTTTGCTGCCAAGAGAGAGAAGAGCGGCAAAGAACAAGGAGCCGAGCCACGTCGCCTGCAAGAGAGAGCTCTGCAAGAGAGAACGAACGAACGAACGCGACCAACTAGCAATCCACATTCACATCACCATCAGCACACACTGAAGCCCCACACACACCATCCGCCTGCTCTTTGTCACAACGACCAGTGTCTGCACGACGCTGTATCCATAACCCCAAGAAGAAACAAGCTAACCAGACAACAACCATGAACAGCGAAGACGAAGAATACCACTACAGCGACATTGAGGCGCAGGAGGAGAGCGACGACGAGCGCATCGACCAGGAGGACAACTACCGCTACGAGGACGGCAACGACGACGACGATGACGAAGAGTACCAGTACTCGGACGACAATGCGTCCGTGACGTCGGATCCGGATATGCACCAGGCAGCTGGAAAAGGCGATGCCGCAAGCTACAAAACGCGCAGCCCACACGCCGATGAGATCTCGTCGCGACTGTCTCCGCTGGGGGCGAGCGGCTCGGCTGCGAAGAAGAAGCGCATGAACCCCGGCAGCAATAACATGCACCACGGACAGCGCAAGCAACAGGAAGAGTACCGCGTGATCGACGAAGAAGAACTCTTCCAGGAGCAGCGCGCGCTGATCCACGAAATCGCGCAGGTGTTGGAGATCCAGCCGTCGGTCGCCGCGATCCTTCTGCGCCACTTTGGATGGAATAAAGAGAAGCTCTACGAAGGATACTACGCGGATCCCGTGAAGGCACAGGAAGACGCCGGCGTCGCGCACGTGAACACGCCTGCGCCATCTATCCCGGAAGGCAAATTGGTGAATCATTCATTATCCTGTTATTATTCATTATGATGCGAAAGCGAGAAATCATCACTGACATGTTTCCATTATCATATGATTCCTGATAGGTGGACTGCATGATTTGCTGCGATTCGTACCCTGCGAACGAGGTGTTTGGCATGGGCTGCGGCCACCTTTTCTGCCTGGTACGTGCTCTGCTATCTATCATTCATGTTGGTTGACGAGGCGGTTGAGTTCATGGGAAAATGCTGCTTTTTTATGACGGAACAGGACTGCTGGAAGCCGTATTTGTCACTGAAGATTGGAGAAGGGCCGCTGTGTGTGAACACGACCTGTCCAGCTCACGGGTGCAAGGAGGTACGATGCAATCCGTTCGATTGTTCCCCCAATGCCATTTTGTTGCCCAGGACTTGTTTGTCTAACTTGGAAATATGTTGGCAACAACCAGGCTGTCAATGATGAAATCTTTAAGAGACTCACGAGCGCCGATGACTTTACCAAGTACTCGCGCTACGTGCTGCGTTCGTACGTGGACATCAACAAGTGCGTCAAGTGGTGCCCGTCGCCAGGCTGTAACAAGGCGATCTCGAGCGCCGGTGGATTGTCGTCTGTGACCTGCACGTGTGGTTGCGTCTTCTGCCTGCGCTGCGGCGAAGAAGCCCACTCGCCCGTGACGTGCGAGCAGCTAGCGTCGTGGCAGGAGAAATGCAAGAACGAGTCGGAGACTGCAAACTGGATCCTCGCGAACACGAAGAAATGCCCGAAGTGCTCAGTGCGTATCGAGAAGAACCAGGGCTGTAACCACATGACGTGCCGAAAGTGCGCCTACGAGTTTTGCTGGATCTGCATGGAGTCGTGGGTGAAGCATGGGTCAGGCACGGGCGGCTACTACAAGTGCAACCGCTACGATGGCGGCGAAGCTTCGGGCGATACGGATGCGGCGCGCGCCAAGGCGGAGCTGGACCGATACCTGCACTACTACCAGCGTTTTGCAAACCATTCGGAAGCCGGCAAGTTTGCGCAGCGCATGCGCGAAGGAACAGAGAACCGCATGATCGAGCTTCAGGCGAGCCACGGCGAATCGTCGTGGATCGATGTGCAGTTTCTAAACGCGGCAACAGAACAGCTGATCGAGTGTCGACGCGTGCTCAAGTACACGTACGTGTTTGGCTACTACTTGCCGGCGGGCAAGGAGAAGAATCTGTTTGAATACTTGCAGGAAAACTTGGAGAAGAATGCTGAGCACCTGACAGGTCTCTCGGAGGCGCCGCTAGACAAGATGAACCGATCGGAGATCATCAACTACACGCGCGTGACGGAGACGTTCTTGCGAAACTTGCTCACGGGCGTCGAGGACGGCCTGACGTCGGGCGGATCGCTGTAAGACAACAAAGTGGTGCTGCTGCTGTCGGATGATGGTGTAGGCGGTGGTCTGCGGTCTGCGCTGCTAGTTCGTGGACTCCCTCTCTCTCTCTCTTTCTCTCTCTCTCTCTCTACTCCCTCCCGCTTGAAGCATGAGTGATGAATGATGATGATGATGATGCCTTTATAGTTCCTAGTCAGTAGTTCCGATGCAGTTTGACAAGAACGGCGAGTCTCTCTAGGCCGAGAAGAAAAGAAAACACCAAGCAAAAAACAGAAAAGAAGCCCTATAATGTATGAACGAATTTCAAAATGAACATGCATCTTCGTCATTTCATGAATCTCTCGCCCGTGAGGCAAATGGATGGATGGATGAATGGTTTGACGCAATTGCTTTGCTTCATAGTTGGTTGTACATATTTGTATATTGATATGGTATATGGTGCATCGTCTCGTCAAGAGCGTTAATAGTAATTAATGGGATATGTGTGTGTTGGTTGGTTGAGCTTGAGCTTGAGCTTGAGCTTTGGTCTTGAGCTCTTCCTGGCTCCATTGCGCTAGTCTTCATTGCGCAGCACGCGCGACGCCGTAGTGATTGTCTTGCGAGCCGCGGGGTCCTTGATGCCCAGGAAGTTCAGGTCCTCCTTCTCAATGCCAGTCTACAAAAATGTCAGATTAGTAGATAACAAAGTCAGTCCAAGCTACTTTGTAGAATACCCAAAGCATCGCTAGAACAAATTCAATCACAAGCGTACCTCACGGATGAAGTCGACGGACGAGTAGCCTTTTGCCTTGAAGGTCGATGTGTAGCGCTGCAATCCGATTTCCTTGAGCCACTGGTACACTTCGTCAGCTTCTTCCTCGGGAGTGCAGACAGACAGAAAACCGTCGCTTCCTCCTCCCTCTTGTTGCTGTTGCTGGGTAGAGACCTCATGGGCTGGTGCAGATTCAGGGCATCTCGTCTCCGGCTTCTTTCCAGAGAGTGGCGGCTTGGCGTCTTGTGTGCTTAAACTTGGCTTAAAGATCATTTCGCTGGTGCTGCTATCGTTGTTTTTCTCGCTTAAGCCGACCAGAGTCTTCTTCGTGCTCGTGGTGTAGTCGTAAGCAGTTGCTGCTGCTCCTGTTGGTTGGCCATTTGCGAAGTCAATCGCCTGGTTGATCAGCTCCATCCACTTCTCCAGCTCGTCCTTCGATTGCGCTTGCAGCTCGCGCTTGATCTTCCAGCTGCCGTTGATGATGTTGAAGCAGAGCTCAGGCATCTCCATGGTCTTCCAGATGCGGCAGTCGCGCAGCGCAAGCGTCGAGAGCGTTGATGCGCTGTGTGTCGAGTCACGTCGCTTCGTGTTGTCGACGGGCGCTGCCACAGAAGAAGACGAAGACGAAGTCGTAACGTCGTCACTGGAGTGGAGTTGGTCGCCGTCCAAGATGAACCATTTCGGAGACCAGGCGCGAGTGCCTCTCCGATTTCGCTTTAGGACCACGCCTGCGTGGCTCGGAGGCGGCGGCGTGGGCAACAGCCGCTCGTCTGGATGGAACTCGAGCTCCACTTCGTCTATTGCCACTTTGATAAGAGCGTCAACCTGCGCTTCGACCTCTTCTCCGAACGGATGCTCCACATCCTCAGACGAGAACACGCCGCTGTGGTCGGCTTCATCCGACTCCAGGTCCAGGGTATCATCTCGACGACGACCACCGCAGAGTTTACCGTACGACGAGCCGTCATCTCCTTCCTCGTCATCGTCATCGTCATCTTCATCGTCACTATAGTTGCCGTCGTCGTCTTCCTCCATCTGAGGCTCGCACTCGTTCACATCGTCCTTCACCATGGGCGTGAACGGACGGAGCTCCACGATAGCTGAGCTGCAGCTGCTGCTATCACTCTTGTCAGTGGCGTCAAGGAGCTGCTTCTGCTCCAGCAGGTCCTTCAGAGTACTGACAACCGCATCCGCACTCGGTCGCTCGGAAGGCTCAAAAGACACGCACTGCTCCGCCAAACGCGCAAATGCCGGAGGACAGGACGTCGGCAGCGCGTCGTGGAACTCGGGCGTGCAAACACGGAACTTGTGCTGAGGCAGCCGCTGCAAGAAGCCGTCCTGGTTGGCCACGCGGCAGCAGAGCAGCTCCATGAGCACGACGCCAAAGCTAAAGATGTCGACGCTCTCGTTGTAGTCCTCGTCGAGGAACATCTCCGGGGCCATGTATGCGTCCGTGCCGCAGTACGACTTGCGGCGCGCCTTGCCGAGCGTCTCATCCTCTTCGTCGCGCTGCGTCGTGGTCTTCATGTCCATCGCAAAGCCAAAGTCGCACAGCTTGGCGCGGTACTGGTCGTCAAGCTGTGCCAATACAATCAGCACAAGTGCATGACATACAGAGCATTAGCTTGCGTTGCATCAGCGAAAATATAATAGCAATACTGTAGCATTGTGTACCATACCAGAATGTTGGAGCTCTTGATATCACGGTGAATGACCTGCTGTGAGTGCAAGAACGCGATGCCCATCGCCGCGTCGAGTGCGATGAGCGCCATCCGACGCCAGCCGATGTGCGGCACCGTGCCTTTGCGGATGGCCTTGAGCAGTAAGTCGATGTCACCGTTGTTCGAGTGCTCGCTCAGGATCCAGACCTGCTTGGCCTTGCGGTGGTCGCACGCGCCGATGAACTCGAGCAGCTGCGGGTGCTGCAGCTTCTGCAGGATCTGTACCTCCTTGAGCACGTACGGCGGGATGCAGCCGTCCGCGTCCTTGGGCTGGCACTTGACGGCCACGCGCTTCTTGCCCAGCTCGCCGGCGAACACCACGGAGAACGCGCCCTTGCCGATCTCGCGCCCGATCTTGATCTGCTGTGGGTCGAGCGCGAACAGGCATTCGGGCGTCGAGCTGCGCGAGTCATCTCCACGCTGGTTGGCCGACATCGCACAATGCACAGCAACAATACAATGCTTGTTTTGCTGGGACTTGTTGGGATCTGTTTGACTTGCTTGCTAAACACACACGCAAGAAAGCAAAACAAGCAAGTGTTGTTTGTTTGTTTGTTTGTTGAGAGGCGATCCGTTGGTCTTTTGCTGGTTATTTCTAAAAAGATGAGGAAAATGGCTTCACTGATGGTGAGCGCAAGAAGACGACGAATGAGAGGGAACGAGCACGTACTGACTGGCTGTTGCGGGAGATTCGACGGCGCCACTGCGAGATTGATACCACGTGTAGAGAGCGGACCAGCTGCCACTCCGGCGCTATTGCTTGTTTGCGCCTGCTTGCTTGTCTGTTGATTTGTTTTGCGCTTGTTTTGGTTGCTGGTTTTGCTTGGAGGCCGCACCTGCGAGAGAGCCGATGATGCGCAAATGCAGGCGGTTCGTTGACTTTGTCTGGTGCAAGAGAGGAGCAACGGCGCTAAAAACAGCTGCACATTCCGCCCTTGCGCGAAAACAACTTGCGTTCCGTATGCGGCCAAGAATAGCCCCAAGAACACACATACAACAAACAACAACTTGCATACAACCGCTGTTGATGTTGTTGTGGCTATGTTTAGTAGCAGCAGCAGTTGGCCTGCTATTCTTGGGCATCTTGCTGTTCTGGAACTGGATGGAAATGCGCCTTTGAAAAACAAAAAAAGCGAAACGAATCCCAAAAAGGCGTTGTCTCTTCTGATTCTCACCGTACTCAGAAAAAAGCCAACTTCAATATTTCGGCGTGTGGGGTTGTTGTACCACACGAGACACAATAAAAATAAATCAGATTGTTTTGCACATAGTACTTCGTACTAATGCACCCTCTCGCTTATGTCCCTGGCACGCCTCCGTGGCCTATCCGCGCGGCCACCACTGCGCGCAGCGTTGGCATGTACTCGGCGATGATACCCGAAATGTTGAACGTGACATGGTTGAGCATCTGCGGGTTGCTGTCGCCGAGCGCGCGGTACTCCTCGTAGTTGATGAAGCCGTCCTTGTCCGTGTCCACGTCATCCATAGTCTTGGCCACGATCGTGTCGAGACAGTCCTTTGGGATGTTGATGCTGTTCTCCTGGATGCACGCCTCGAGCATGCTCAGCAACTCCTGCTTGGACAGCTTGTTGTCGCGATCAAAGTCCAAGATGTCGAACGAGACTGTGGCATTAAGGCACATTGACGCATACAACAAACGCATACTGGATAAGTGAGCTGCTCAGATGAAGAGCTACACAGACAGAATGACAACCAGACCTACACCGCATCTTCTCCTCGGTCGACGCCTTGGACGACAGGACCGACACGCTCTGCAGAAACTCGCTGAAGCTGATGCACGAGTCGCCGTTCACGTCAAAGAGCTGGAAGATGCGGTCCACGTAGAGCGACTCTTTCGCTGTGAAACCGAGCGCGGTCTGAAAGTCGCTCTGGTCGATCAGGCCGTCGTCGCGTGCCGCAGAGGAGATGAGGTCGTAGTGCACACTCAGCGCGACCACTTCTTCAGAAGTAAAGTGGGTCGACGAGGCGAATTGCTGCACTTGCTCATCGCTAAGCTTGCATGCGAGCTGTACTGCTGGACTACTGGCTTCAGTGTATGCAGCAACCGCCGCTCCCAGTTCCTCGCGCGCAGTGGACGCCGCTGCTCCCATGGTCCTTTATAGCTTCTACTGCCGGTAATACAGTGAGAGAGCAGCAAGTTGACTGCTTGATACAGGTAGCTGTGTGCCCGTTCCAGTTTGTCTGCCTATTGAGAGTGACAGACAGCTATTGATCGCATGTGCTCATAATGCAGTCCATCATTTCCAACAACTCGTCCGTTTCGATTCGATTCGACCGCACCCTTTCAGGTCCCATGGCTAATACTTCTGTGGCTCGTAGTACACCTCCAATGTTAATTATGGTATTCTGTGGCTCCCAGTATTTTTTACCAGCTCATGTGTCCCACGCTATCGACTGGTTAAAGTGGCCCACCTTGTTTATGTGTTCATATCCATATAATGTGGCCCACACTACTTATTCTGGAATGGTGGTCCTCGCTGGCTGTGGCTGGCAGTGGTTGGGCATATTCGGCTTGATCCTCCTCACGCGAGCGACCTGGAATAGCGAGAGATGATGGCGATCCGCGCGCTCCTGTCTGCGCGTGCGTCGCGCCACGCCGCCCAGGCGGCCACGCAGCGCTTCGCCGCTGTGTCCCACCTGCAGCAGAGTGCGATCGCGCGCGCTGCGTTCTCTACCAGCAACAGCGACGACGAAGTGGTCGCGGCGCCAGCCGTCGAAGAGAACGGCGTCATTGCCTCGATCCCGATCGCGCAGGTGAGCTGTTGAGCACGCTGCAGACAGTGGCTTCATGCTCGTCTAGTGTTTATATGTTTTTGCTCATGTGGACTGTGGTTTGTATGGGAACTATGTAGGCGACTGCGGACGACCGCCTCAAGTTCTTTGCACTGGTGAAGGAGACGCAGGACAAGGTCCTCCCGGAAGGCATCAGCAAGCACATGGAGAACACGTTCGACCTGATCGGCCACCGCCACGTGATGCTGCGCGACAACACGCTCAAGATCATCTCGGCCATGCAGGATTGGGAGAACAGCAAGAAGGACACGCCGGCGTTCGTGATCGACGGCGAGCGCGGCTCGGGCAAGAGCTTTGCGCTGCAGCAGATCGTGCAGTTCGCGCGCGAGAGCAACTGGCTCGTGCTCTACGTGCCGAACGCGCGCGCGTGGTGCGTTGAGGCGCCGTACGTGATGAAGTCGCCCGTGGATGAGTCCAAGTTCGACATCGACGTGTTCGGCGTCGACCTGCTCGAGAAGTTCCTGCACTGCCACGGCGCGCAGCTGAGCGAAATCCCGCTGCGTGGCAGCTACGGCGACCGGTACTACCCGGCGTCGTTCCGCGCCAAGCCAAAGAGCACGTCGGAGTACGACGCGTCGACGCTGACACTCCGCGACCTGGTCGAGAACGGCATCAAGGACGAGGAGCTCGCGTGCACGGCGGTCGTGGACCTGCGCGCCGAGCTGGCGCAGGTGACCGAGTTCCCGGTGCTAATCGCCGTGGACGAGTACAACACGTGGTTCGAGAAGACGGTATTCGGCTTTGAAGGCAAGGAGGTGTTCCCGTCGGACATCACGGTCATCGATGCGCTCAAGGACATTGGCGCCGACGGAATCGCCGAGGACCGCAAGCTCGCGAACGGGCTCTTCATCGCGGCCGTGACAGAGAACTACCCGTCGCGCTTCGAGTTCAAGAAGCAGGTGAACTACCGTGCGCTGCGCACGACCATGCGCACGTACACGCAGGAGGAGCTCGAGCGCGTGGTGGCGTATTATAACCAGGTGTCGTTCCTGCACGACAAGCCGTCGGCGTCTGAGTTCGCGTACTTCCGCCTGATGACCAAGGCGCTGCCGCTGCACGTGCTTGACCGCGCGTCCTTCTCGTAGATTGGGATGCGAGTTAGTGGTTCTTTTTTAGAGGAGGTAATGAGCAAATGGATGAGCAAAAGAACAAAAGATCAAATGGATGATGATCCCCCAACGGGACTCGGTTGCCTTCCTTCCGCTTCATTATAATGTCACGCGCTCACAAATCAAGATATTCCCATACAAGCTTCAATACAAATTCTAACTAGAATTTTGGCCAAAACGGATTCTGACGAAATCAAGTCATAATTATTAACAGCAACACGTATCAACGCAAAAACCCACCAAAAATCAAAAAGATCAGCATGGAGCTCCAGGAAGAGCTCTTCTGCGAGGACGGCTTCGACTGCTACGCGTGGGCGGAGGAGGCGCTGATCGAGCGCAGCGGGCGCGTGGGCGACCTGGCGCAGCTGGTGCCGCAGCTGGCGCTGCTCTCGCAGTCGCTCTCCAAGTCGATCCACGGCACGCTGCACCAGCTCGCAGTCACGGCGCCGCAGCTACAGACCCAGCTGGACGCGCTGCAGACCGCCACCACGCCGCTGCGACAGCAACTGGACGCGGTCGTCGCACATGTAGGAGAAGGGAGCGGTGGTGACGCGAACGCGAACACGGCGTCCTGGTCCTCGTCGCACCGCAAGAAAGAGGAGGAGCGCGCGCTCGAGCACCTCGTGACGCTGCACGACGCCAAGCAGCGGCTGCAGGCGTGCTCGCAGGCGCTCGTCGAGGCCGCCAAGTGGGAGAAGAACGTGCGCGTTTGCTTCACCGCTGTCGACGAGATCGCGTCGGGCGTCGATGCTATGACTACAACCACCAGCAGCAGCATCAATGGCGCAAACGAAGGCAAGGATGGTGAGCACGACTCGCTCCCTCTGGCGGACCGCGTGTGCGAGATGCGCAAGAGCCTCGAGGTGCTGGGCGACCTGCCCGGCGCGGACGATCGCCACAGCACCATGCGCTCGCTGTGTACGCATATCGAATCCAAGCTCACGCCCATGCTGCTCGAGCATCTGCGTGAGCCCCACCTGCCTGTACCAAAGATCCAGCGCTGCCTCGAGATCTTCACGAGCGTCGACCGGGCCGAGATCGTGCAGGAAGAGTACTGTAAGTGTCGCCCCGGTCATGTGCACCGCTACTGGTACACTTTCAACCCAGAAGAGCAAGAGTTTACGGCTTGGCTGGAAGGGTTTTACGCGGAGGTGCTGACGATGCTGCAGCGCGAGAGCCAGCACATTCACGAGATCTTTGGGAGATCCAAGCACAAGAGCCTCGAGAACGTGCTCATCGCGCTGCTGGACAACACTTTCGCGAGCCTGCGCGTGTCGTTTGAGGACCGACTGAAGCAGAACTTTAAGATGGCAAGGCTACTGCGCGCGTTCCAATTGTCGTCGGTGTTTGCAGTGCAGGTGGCGCAGCTCTTCCGAGCACTTGGCGAGCTGAACGCCAGTGAGAGTAGTAGCACTTCGCTGGACGTCGTGGGCAGCAACATCCTCAGCAGCATCTTCGACGCGTACCGTCCGTTTTTCAGCGAGTACTCGCGATACGCGAGCACCGCGTTGTCAGACGAGTTGTCGAAACTCGTGCCAAAATTCACCACCACCGCCGCCAGCACAGTTGCACCTATGAAAAAGGCCATTGACGTTGATGACGAAGATGGCTTCGAATTCGAAGTCGGTGGAAGTGAAGAAGGGTCACTGGAAGAGTTTGCGCAGCGGTTCGAAGACGCGTCGAATGAGGTCTGGGCGCTCGTGGACGAGAGCATAAAGCACTGCTACGAGTTCAGCGCCGGCGCGGCGTTCCCAGAAGCGATCGTCGCGGTGACCAACGCGGTGCAGCAGTTTGCGAGAGCGCTGAGCGCGACGATTCCGTCGATTCGACAGTTTTGCAACATTGTCGTCGCGAGTGAAACCCGTGGTGTTAGTGCTTCGTCAGATCATTTTAGGGTTGCCAGCGCCGCCGCCGCACCGGACTGGAGCAAGTTCCACGCCGCGCTCGCGCTTCTCAAGGCGTGCGGCACGTTCGAGAGCGACCTGTGCGCCATGGAGATCCGGGTGCGTGCGCGCGTGCAGGAGCAGCTGAGCCACTTTCTCGACGGCGAGTACTACGCGGATCGCCAGTCGTCTTCTCCGCGCAGTAGCCGAAAGAAGGAGAAGGGCAGTGGCAGTAATGGACGCTCGCTCGCGGGTCTTCTTGCCGCAGATGGGAACAACGCCCAGGTCGCGGCTATAGTCGTGAAGACGTGGTTGCACGATGACGCGTCGCGCAACAGCCAGTTTCTCCAGTTTGCGCACGAGTACCATCGATCGAACGCGTCGTTCGATGCGTCAACACTATCGAGAGCTGTGGTGAGTGCAGCAGCTAGAGTGGTATGCTTTTTATTTTGTTAATTTGCTCCATGGATGCCCATGTGCTTGTGTTCTGTGAATGTAGCTCTTCGAAGAAGCGCAGCTGTGCTTGCGCGAGTGGACGGACGCCGTGCAGCTGCTGACTTTCGACACAGTCTTCCTCCCGATCTCGCGCTTGCTGGAGAAGGTTCCCACCAACGAGGTACAAAACATACTCAGCCTAGCTTCCAAGGTATGTTATCGTCCTCGCTAACACCTGCCTTGTCTATATGAATGCGGTGGTGTTTGCAGAGCTGGATCAAGATCCCGGATGCGTTTTTGGGTGACCTGCCTTCGTTTAGTACGCTGCCTCAGGAGTACATCACGACGGTCGCAGACTTACTGCTCTCGCTGCTTCCACAGCTTGAGCAATTTGCCGAGAGCAGCAGTCTGCAGAGAGCGCTGGTCGCGTCAAGAGGAGCGCAGCAAGTGTGTGTACTGGCGCTTTGGAGTCGTCTCGGCTCGCTTCTGCGTCTCTCGGAGCAGGAAATCGAGGCGTGCATGTTCATTTTCGCTCCTGAAGGTTCAGATACTGTGAATGGTGAGCAGGGGGTACCAGTAGAAGACAGAGGAGATGCAAGCTCGCCATCCTCGGCTGCGAACGAGTTTGTCGATCTGTGGACGAGCGTGGTCGCGAGCGGTACTCTCGCGGCGCTGTTGAGCGCGATGTGCGCGATCCCAGCGCTCTCGGACCTCGGCGCGCGGCAGCTCAGCGCCGACTTGAGCTACTTCCACAACGTGCTCAGCGCCGTGAGCGGCGACCAGAATTTTATCGTCGACGACCTGCGCCACTCGCTCGAGCTCTCGAGCGACGAGCACGCGCAGCACGCGGAGCAACTGCGTGAAGAGCATGAGCTCGATTCGAGCCAGGTGCTCGCAAAGATCAACGAGAGTCTCGTGGGCAAGCGTGTCAAGGCTGCTTCTACAAGTGTGAATACAATGATGGGGGCTGCAGCCAAAACAACAGCAACAGGTCAGTTCTATTAGTTTGTTTCGATACCGAAACCAGTGGCGGTGGTGGTGGTGGCATGAGTGAGTTGAGTGCAAATGGATACATTGTTTGGTACAGCATGGCTACACTTTTTCCAGTTCAGTGTCCAGCGAGTCAAATAGAAAATAAAGAACTACGATATCCCCCACCATCCACCTAACATAGTCAGTCAAAACTATTGGATGTCACTGTCACTTTTCGTGTTCGAGCCGGAGCTCGACGTCGACCGGAACGAGAAGAAGCGGCGCTGTTTCGTGAGCACGCGCCAGACCATCGACGGGTGCTTCCGCAACGTCTTGTTCTTGCTGATGAGCGGCGACGACGTGTCGCTGTTGTTGAAGCTCCCGTTCACGCCTCTCCGTGTAAACGCCTCGATCTCGTCGCTCGCCATGCGCATGAACCCATCAGCGCTCGGCATCTCGTCGTCCACGCCATCCAGCGCCGCCTGCACGTTGCCCGTCGTCGAGATAAAAGACGGGCGCTCGCTCATGTCCGAGTCGTCCTCTCCGTACTCTTCTTCAACGGGCAGAAACTGGTCTCGATCTTCGCCCTTGGAACTCTTACTGTTGCTATTACTACGGCTCTGAGGGTTCTTCTCATGAACGACTGGACGCACGCGGTCCTGGAGAGAATATGAATAGGCTGCGCTCGAGACGCGGCGGCGCCGAGACACGGACGCACATTCATCGGCGTACGCTGCCGCAAACGCGCGGTGCTCATCGACCTGCTCAGCGCTCCAGCTGATGCTCGGCGCGACGCTCTCCAAGATCCACGGGTGCGCGCTCACTTGTTCGATCGTCAGCGCCTCGTCCGGGTCTTTCACGAGCAACCGCTGCAGTAGATCCCTGGCTGCGCGACTGATGCACGCACCGTCATCAGGGAATCTCAGCTTGTCGTTCAGCACGCTCTGCGTCGTGCGTTCGAGCGAGTCCTCGCCGTCGAACGGGAATGATGCGCAGAGCATCGCGTACATCGTCACGCCCAGCGCCCATGTGTCGATCTGCTGCGCCTCCCGCCAGCTCTGGAGCGTGTCGTCTTTCCGGTGCAGCACGAACGGCGGCAGGAACTTGATGTTGTGCGCGTCGTCCCACAGAAAGTGTTCCTGCTGTGATTGCTGTTGTTTGCTCAATTTCCTTCTGATGCTGCTAATATTGAAGGAGCTAGTGCGGCTCTTGAGCGTGAAGCCACCCGTGTTCCACATCGCCGCGCGTCCAAAGTCAGCGAGCACCACGCGCGCGTCGGGCTCCGTGTCGCTGTAGAGGATGTGCTCCGGACGCACTTCACCGTGGATCACCTCACGCGCGTGCAGGAAGCGCAGTCCGTCGACGACGCTCGCGACCACGCGGCTGACCTCGGCCTCGCTGAACGTGTAGGCGGCAACGGCACTCGCGCGATGGGTTGGTGTGGTTGGCATCTTTGCGAGGGCGTCCGCCGCGTGGATGCGGTTCATCACCTCGCCGCCACGAGCCAACTCGAACGCGATCTCAAACTGCGTCGCCATGAAACAAAGGTTAGATAGAATATAGATCAGTATGCGGTATAGGGAGGGGCTTCAGTATCAGCAGTTATAAAGAATTAACGGGTAGGCGGTCAGACGCACCGTCGTGCTGGACGAGTACACGCCGTGGAGCGTGAGCAGGTTCGGGTGCTCGCGGCACATGGTGAGGATGCGGATCTCGCGGCGCAGTCGGCGGCGCGTCTCCTGGTTCACGAGCATCTTCTTGCGGAACACCTTGAGCGCCACAAGGTCCTGCGTGCCGCGGTGGCGCGCCGTGTATATACCAGGCGGCGGTGACTCGCGCTCCGCCGATAGAGCGCCGCGGTCGCTGCTCCCAGGCGTCAGTGGAGCAGCCGCCATGGACAAGCAGGATGCGCGCTCGACCATGAGTGGCCGCAGGTCGTCGTAGAGGTGCGCGCGCGTCTCATGCAGCGGCAGCACGTCCGAGCAGCAGGATGCGCCTGCACACACGCCCCACCACCACATATCTGCGCAGTATCGCTTGGTGCTGGTCTTGCTGATCTTCTCCGCCCTGATATCAAGCAAGGCGCGCGTGGCTGTTTACGCCGCGAGTGGGAATGGCAATGGATAATGCCATGCGATTGCAGAAGAGCATGAGAAAATGGCTTTGCTTGACCTCTTTTCGTCACGTTGATTTTCATTCGCACCTAAAGTCTCTTCAAGTGCATATGCCATTACGAAGGTTTACACGATGTATATTTTAACCAATCAAGAAAGCGGAGAAGCTGGTATTTTAGCGAATCATATGGATAATGGCAATGAAGGCACATTCCGATACTGTACACATGCACTCAGAAATACTGGAAATACTGGAAGCAAGATGTCGATGCACCCGCAGCGGCACCTGGAGCGCCTGCGCCGCGGCGAATGCATCGAGCTGAACGCTGTGCTGGCGCTTTGCGAGCGCATGAAGGACCTGCTGGTGGAGGACGATAACGTGGTGAGCGTGGCGTCGCCCGTTACGATCTGCGGCGACATTCACGGCCAGTTCCACGACCTGCTGGAGCTCTTCAAGCTCGGCGGCCAAGCGCCAGACACCAACTACATCTTCCTCGGCGACTTTGTGGACCGCGGCGCCATGAGCGTCGAGACCATCACGATGCTCTGCGTGCTCAAGATCTGCTACCCGGAGCGCGTGACACTGCTACGCGGCAACCACGAGTCGCGCCAGACCACGCAGGTCTACGGCTTCCAGATGGAGTGCATGAAGAAGTACGACGGCGACGCGCGCGTCTACAAGGCCTTCACCGACATGTTTGATTTCTTGCCGCTCGGCGCGATCGTGGACCAGCGGCTGCTGTGTCTGCACGGCGGCCTGAGCCCGACGATCCACCACGTCGACCAGCTGCGCATGATCAACCGCTTCATGGAGATCCCGCCCGACGGCCCGTTCGCCGACATTGTCTGGTCCGACCCGGACCCGAAGAACCTCGGTTTCCACATCGTACGTTTTGTCCGCCTGCATAGTATGCATGGTTATGCGAATGCTTGTGGATGGCTAATTGTCATACTAATGCTACTGTCCCCCATTCATGTATATGTTTCCCCCTCCCTCGCCCTCTCTCGCCAGTCCCCGCGCGGCGCCGGCTACATTTTCGGCGAAGACGTGGTGGAGAAGTTCCTGCACCTGAACAAACTCGGACACATCAGCCGCGCGCACCAGCTCTGCATGGAGGGCTACCAGGAGCTCTTCCGCAACACGTTTTCGACCGTCTGGAGCGCCCCCAACTACTGCCACCGCTTCGGCAACCTCGCCGCCGTCATGGCAATCGACGAGAACCTGCAGGTGTGTTGCGTATGTTTCTATTCTATTCATCATCCATGTTCATCTGCAATGCCTCGCTGGGAAACACTCACAGAGTTGTTGTATTTTGTGTGTGTATATGCTTGGCTCTCTCCTGAATTCCATTCGATGCACGACGCAGCGGTCGTTCAAGATCTTCAAAGAGGCGACGTCCTCGCAGAACGTCGGTGTGCTGGATAAGCCGTCGTCGTCCTCCGATGTGATCGACGCAGGCTACTTCACCTAGTAGTTTGCATCAAATCCATATTCTGTCCATGTGCCCATGCGCCGTATATGTCTTTGTAAAAACAAATCCGAAACATTGTTGAGGAGGGAAACGATCTATCTGGCACTAAGCGTGCTTACGTTAGTTGTGTCGCGACCGCTTCTTCTCCTTGCGTGCCTTGGAGCGCATCTTGTGCTGCTGCTTGGCCACCTCGTACTCTTCGCTCAGCTGCTCGACGGTCTTCTGGCGCACGCGCTTCATCTTGGTCTTGACAAACTTGTCGATCTCCATCGCGTCGTAGTACACGAGCGACTGCGGGTGGTTGTACAGCTGCGCGTTCGCGACCATGAGCTTGAAGTCGTCCTCGAACTGCGCGTGCGAGCCGTACACGTGTCTGTCGATGCGCTGCTTGATCGTCGCGAGATCCATCGGGGTCTTCACGATCGTGTAGTAGTCCGGGTAGTCGAGCGCCGAGGGCTTTTCCAGGTACAGCTCGGAGCGCAGTCGTCCCGTTCCGTCCGTCAGCTTCACCACGCCGTCGTACACTTTGCGGTAAAAGTAACAGAGCGTCTTGCGCAATGTCTTGGTCTCTTCATCTAGGTCGTCGTTGTCGACGTCATCGTACACGCCCGCAGCATCTTCGTCTTCGCCCGTTTTCGTCTCTTCGTCAATGTCGTCGTCCTCGTCATTGCCGGACGTCGCAAAAGAGTCGCGCTTCCGCTTCAAAGCTACCACCACATCAGAGGACTTGCGCTTACCACCAGCCCTGGCACTCGCTGCCGCTTCCTTCTTCTTCTCTTCGTCAATGCCGTCTTCGCACATTTTCACAAACTCCGAGTCTGTGAACTCGTCGCGGTACGAGATCTCCTTGCGCTTGCGGCCCTTCCCTTCCGTCTCCTCCATGCCAAAGTTCCAGCTGTTCTTGTCGTGCTTGCCGCTCGCAATGTCGTTCTCCATCTCGGCGTTCGCCTCGCTGAGCCACTCGGGGACGTCCTTCTCGATCATCAACCGACTGCGCGGGACAAGAGGTACTTTCATGCGCTTGCAGTGGTCGGTCCACTCTTTCTCTTCGCGTTTCTCGCGCTCGGCATCCAGTTTCTGGTATAGCGCCAGCTCTTCTTCTGTGAGTGCCATCATTTCGTTGATCTCGTCGTCAACGAGCACGGCCGCCGTGTCGTCTTCACCGTTTCCATTCGCAGCATTCGCGGCCTCCTCCGACTCCATCTTGATCAAACTTTCCAACAGCGCACGACGCTCGGCTTCTTTCGAGCGGTTGTTGAACTTGCCAGCCTCCACGACCAAGTTGTTCATGTTCATCTTGTCAGTTGCACGCGACAAGATTTTCTCCTCTACTGGACTGTTCGTCACGAGACGGAAGACGCGTACTTCGTTCTTCTGGCCAATACGATGCGCACGATCCTGCGCCTGCGCGTCCATCGCTGGGTTCCAATCACTGTCGAAGATGATGACTGTGTCTGCGGTCGCCAAGTTCAACCCCAGTCCACCAGCGCGCGTACTCAGCAAGAAGATGAAGAACGGTGAGTCCGGCGCGTTGAACATGAACATGCGCTGCTCACGCTCGTCCGCACTCGTGGACCCGTCCAGGCGTAAGTAGCGGAAGCCGCGGTAGTTGAAGTAGTCTTCCAATACGTGCATGAGCTGCGTCATCTGACTAAACATCAGCACGCGATGACCCGCAGCCTTGAGCTTCGGCAGCATGCGATCCAAGAGCTCGAACTTTCCCGACGAACGCACGATGTCAAAGTCGATTGGGTACCCGTTCACTTGGAACAAGTACGGGTGGTTGCACACTTTTCGTAACTGCATGAGCACGTTCGAAAGACCCTTTGACGTGTATTTGGTCTTCCCCTTCTTCTGCCCATCGTCACCGGTGGTCTCCATCAACAGCGCACCGCCTTCCTGAATTCGACGGTACAAAATCTTCTGCCAGCCCGACAGATCGCACTTGAGTACGCGCTCCACCTTGTCTGGCAGCTGGTCCAGCACCGAGCTCTTGACGCGACGCAGAAGGAACGGACGAAGCACTTGGTGCAGGCGATTGATGATGAGCATGCGCTCTTCGTCCGATAGCTCGTTCGTTTCACCGCTTCCAGAAAACTGCGAGAATGGCTTGCTGAACCACTGCTCGAACGTGTCGACCGACTCGAAGATTGTCGGCAGCAAGAAGTTCAGCAGAGCCCACAACTCAGGCAAACTGTTCTGCAGCGGGGTACCGGTCAGCAGCAGACGGTTGCGCGACGTGTAGAGCGATCCGAGCGTCATCGCGAATTTACTTTGTGCATTCTTCATGCGATGACCTTCGTCGACGATGATGTACTGCCAGTCGTACTTTCGCAGCACGTGCTTGTCCTTCATGATGTACTCGTACGTGGTCAACAACACGTTGAACTGGCAGCTCGCCATCTCCTGTCGGAAGAGGTCTTTACGAACTTGAGGAGGGCCCTTGTAGACCACGAGCACAAGATCTGGTGCCCACTTCTTGAACTCATTAACCCAGTTCGACAGCGTCGACAGCGGCACGACGACCAAGAACGGACCGTGGTTGTGCTTCACTTCCGTGACGTACGTCAGCAGCGAAATGGACTGAATGGTCTTGCCCAAACCCATTTCATCCGCCAGAATACCGTTCAAGTGGTTGTCATACAGAGACACCATCCACTGCAGACCTCGCAACTGGTATTCTTTCAGATCGCCACCCACGAGCATCATCGGCTGACGAGGCAACTCGCCCTTGGACGCAATCTCGAGGTAGTTCAGATCTTCGTCGTCCTCGTTTTCGGCTCCTTCACCTTCGCCCTTTGCTGGCTGCGGCGACAACTCCTCAACGTTGTGCTTGCGCTTGTGTTCACGCACGAGCTTGCGAATGCTGTCGAGGTAGCTGTTCGTTTGCCCCAGCAAGTACGTCAGACGCTCGTTCTTCGCTTCCGCAACCAATTTCCCGTACGCCTCCATATCGTTCGCCTTAAGCGCCTTGAGACGAAGCTTCTCTTGGCGATCTTCTTCGCGTTCTGCTTTCGATATTTTCTGGTCCACGAACGCCTTTGCCGCTTTCGATGACTTCGAGATCTGCGCCTTGACGTTCTTGTGGAACGCAAAGAAGTCTCGCGAGTGGTTCATGACCGCTTTCAAGTAGAGCTGGTGGTCGGCTCGTCGCTTCTTCTCCAGCGCAACCGACTTCTTGCGCTTCTCTTTCTCTTCGCTTTGCAGCTCCACACGAGACACTGGTCGGCGTCGACGGAACGACTTGCGGTCAATCGCGGACGGCTCACCGAGTAGCGCGAGCTGCTTCGTGTACGTTCTCGACACGCGGTTGCGCAGCTTCTGCTGCAAGAGCACGCACCGCAAGTCTCGGAGCGTCTGCTGTTCGAGAGCAGTGAGGTTGCCAGCATTCGCTTCCATTTTCTCCAGACTCGATGTGAGAAACTGCTGAAGCGTGTGCATGTACCGAAGCTTGATCGTGACATCATTGATGCCGACCCATGGAGAGCTCAGATTGTACGGACCGAACGCTGTCGCCACTTTGGCTTCAATGTCAATCAAGTCGCCATCAAAGCATTCCGGACCCAGGTACAGCAAGTTGCGAGATTCGCGCGTCCAGTTGGGCTTGCGCTGCGTGATTTCCAGAATTGGTGGCTCTGGAGGGGGCAACTTCGCTGCTGCTTTCTGCTGCTTCGCATGGTTCTGCTGTTGCTGCTGGTGAGATGCTGCGCTCATCGCTCCGTTCATAGACCCATTAGGAGTTGACCCAGTAGGAGCTGACCCAGCAAGAGGGTTGCCTACTCCGCCCTTCTTGCCCGTGCCTGCAACCGCCTCGTCCATGGAGTGACAAAGCGCCTTGTACGCGCGGATCTGGTTGTGCAGGTGCTCGAGCTGCTTCTCCGTGAAGATCAGCTGCGCCGTGGGACTCTGGTGAAGAGTGAGCGCCTGCTGCTGCGGGGATTGACGCACCACCTCTTTATCGCTCAAGAAAGGGTTCGCGGCGATGTCCAGCGCCGGAGAGGCCGTAGCAGTCTGGCGAGCTTGGGCTTGTGCCTGGGCCTTCGCGAGTGCCTGGGCCTGAGCCGCCTGAACTTGAGCTTGAGCTGCCTGGGCTTGCACCTGGCGCTGACGCTGGTAGAGAAGCTGCTGTTGCTGCTGCTGTTGTTGTTGTTGACGCTGCAACTGCTGCTGGAGCTGCTGCTGCTGAAGGTTTTGCTGTGTGCCATAGTTCGCCCCCGCTTGACCTACAAAGCAGTAAGCAGCAACAAAAAGAAATTACGATCTGGCCTTAAACCCGACGATCCACATAGGCCACCATAGATCAATCAACACTTGGTTGGACTCACCTCCAGGTAGCTGTTGCACCGCTAGCTGACCAGGCGCTGCCGGCGTCTGTTGCTGCGACTGCAGACTGTTCGCATCAGTACCACCACCAACACCACCACCTTGCTGTTGCTGTTGCTGCTGTTCTTGTCGTCGCTGATGGTACTGGCGCAGGAGCGACACGATCTGCGCGTACTTGGGGTGGTTCGTCTGGTTCACGCGCTGCATGCGGAGCGCGGCGTCCATCAGTTTCTTCACGTCGGCGGGCGTCAGCTGCACCATCTTCCCCACTGCAGGAGCCGGACACGGTGTCCCCGCCGTAGCACCCGCGCTTGTTGCCACATTTGCGCTGTTGGTCGGCGCGGAGGCTGTGGTTGTGGCCCCTGAAGCAGCAGGCGCCGCCGCGTTGATGCTGCTGCTGTTGGCCTCCATGCTGTTGCTTTGCTTTGGGTTTTCGCGCACTTTCGAATGCTTGGGACGAAAACGAGAAAGGGGGGAATACCGGTATATTCGGTGCATTTGGTCATACCGACTTATAACCTGGAGATACCGGTATATATCATGTCTTACTGATACCAAATAGTTCAGCTAAAACCGGCTCCAGGCTGTGTAAATGTCGTTTTGTACCAGGATTGCTGTTTGAAGCGTTCTCACACATTATGTGGAAGTTTGGTTTCAAAAGCAAAGAGACCTTCGTGCAACCATCCTTAGTAAAAGCAAGTGAGCTGAACATAAACGAAGTCATCACACATAAATGAACAGAAGTTGTGTGATATCCGCTTCAAGTCGATGATGATGTCCCTCTAAAACGCGGAGTTGCGCCAAAAACATTGCAGCCAGAGTCAGAAAATTTAAAACAGTGTTGATAAGGATTGCATACATGTTCAACAATGTGTCACAAGCAAGGCAACAGCGTTTGTGTGGGATTCGCGATGAGCTTCGTTGGGACACATTGTTTCGTAATATTCGTTTGAGCACGAACTTGAAGGAATGTTTACATTCTCGCTTTTTGGAGGTTTACATACATTACGTTG
Source organism: Globisporangium irregulare (assembly GCA_038051095.1). Lineage (NCBI taxonomy): Eukaryota > Oomycota > Peronosporomycetes > Pythiales > Pythiaceae > Globisporangium > Globisporangium irregulare. Next base: position 21,941 of record JALBZZ010000467.1, read on the forward strand.
CTCTTCGTACAGTCCGCGACAATGATCCGTGAACAAGGTCGATTTTTTCGCCAATCAGAATAAATTTCTCGTCTTTTTTTTTTGACGAAATAGACAGAATTGTAGTCAATAAAGGGATTAATACGCTACCGAAGCAACGAAGAAAAACTCTCTCTACAGCCATCGCAATAGAAAAAAATCATTTTTGGGAGGGCAACACAAATCGTGAACATAAATTACCGCCGTGGGAAGATTAACCTACACCACTCATTTTCACTTCTCCCGCAATGGGGACCAGTTTTGTTATTATGATTTCCTGGCACTCTACAACTAGCCATACAACGCACAACTCGAGATTGATGGTCAAAGGCTCGGAACTCACGGCGGAAGAGCGCAACGCCATTTTGACCCTTCAATCTACCGGTGTGATCGTGAGAGGCGTCGCAGAGGCCACCAAACGATCCGTCAGTGTGTGCAGCAAGGTGTTGTCTGCACAGTCTAAGTGTAACGGGGTTACACGCGTGGAGCTACACCGCCGTAGCCCACGCTGCCGAATAACTGTTCGCACAACAACTTTAAGGTCGAACCGGAAGTTCGCCGTACTTAGCCACTGCTAACAAAAGTGCCAACAAGACAACTCAGCTGCGCACTTAACACGGAAAGAAGCCAGCATTACGTGCAGCCTGGCGATTGGACATAATTGCACGTTAACGACCAATCAGACAGTCTGAGCTCTCAGAACCAGTTACAGTCAATTCATTTAGGATTAGACAGTAGGATACAAACTCCAAGTGAGTAACAAATCCGCTTCCTCTACCTAAATAAACAGTCGCTCTATTTCATCACGAAGTACAGAGGCTATTGCTTTCCTTTGTTGCTCTGCTTTACGCAGGCGGCACCAATCGCACTCCGTGCAGATTGCCCCGAGTCACGAGTCCTTGTGGAAGTTGTTCGCGCACGCTTCCTTACTCTGTGCACCATGCTGCATAACTCGAGCACGCCTGGTTACACTAAGCCCAAGAAGTCAAGTCGCCGCGGGACCAAGCCGAAAACTAGTGAGCGTGACAGGTGTCACATCATCCGATCGGTGTCTGCTGGGGATCTCAGCGCCGTAAAAGCAAAAGCGAAGCTCAAGTTGCCGTGTAGTGTTCGTATTGTCTAGCGCGTGCTCAAGTCCGTCGATTGGCTGTCGTACATGAAGTGCCCAGCAGGACCAGCGATGATGAAGAGACATAAGGCAGCAAGAGTGGCATGGACGAGTGATGAGGCGCTGTGGGGTGACGTCCACTGGTGTTGCGGCGTCATCTCAGACGAGAAAAAGTGGAATCTTGACGGCCCCGATGGCACGCGGCGCCAGCGGACGGACACGCGGCGCCTCATCCAGACCAACGTCCGGCGGCACTCGAGTGGTGGCTCGGCCATGGTATGGGTGGGATTCTCTGGTGTCGCCAAGACGGAGTTGAAGTTTTCGACGGGCAGGGCGAACTCCGTGAAACACATTTCTACGCTGCAATCGCATTTGCAACCAATGATTGACCCAGAGACGCAAGTTTTCCAGCAGGACAACGCGCCATGCCACACCTCTCATGAAATGAAGGAGTGACTTACCAGTCGCAATATCAAGGTTATGCCATGGCCAGCTTACTCCCCCGACTTGAATCCGATCGAGCACGTATGGGGCGTCATGATGCAACACGTGTACGCAAGTGGGAAGCAGTACGATAATCTCCACGGTCCCCAGATCGTTGCCCAAGCAGCATAGGATGTAGTCACGTCGCAACAACTGGATACACTTGTCCAATCGATGCACCATCGTTGTGACAAGGTGCCGCAGCTGCGGGGAGGATATATTTCGTATTAGAACGCCATTTGCAGTTTCCGTATGCGTCTAATACCATTCTTTCATCGCGTTGAAATTCATGTTCACGAATTGTGTCGCCTCCCCAAATGTGATGTTTCTATAAATGTGCCCACAAATGATTTATTGAGTTGGATTTGGACAGCTGTAATAATCTCGCGATTGGCTACAATTTTGTCAATCTCGTCAAAAAAGACGAAAAATTTATTCCGATTAACAAAAAATCGACCTTATTCACGAACCATTGTCGCGGACTGTAACCTACATAATACATTACAGTGGTCGCACAACTTTTTCCGCAAACGCGACTCTAATTTTCTCGTCATAAACAAATGGCTGTGAAATATATTGTTTGCTTCGACCCCGGCTTGCATACTTGCGTAACGCATTTTTTGGATTCTTGTGATCCTAATAATGTTATCGTAAAGCGCAAAAGAATACCACAAACAGATGTGACAGAACGGCACTTGTTTGGTTGGACACACCGAGTTGTTCCAAGTGGCGCGCTACTTGGAATACTATGTGTCAGCTCGCGACTGGTGCCTTGATTTACTTTCACGTAACGTTGACATTCGGGGGGGGGGGGGGGGGGGGGGGGGGGGGGGGGGGGGGGGGGGGGGGGGGGG
>JALBZZ010000468.1:0-24401 GCA_038051095.1 Globisporangium irregulare
CGCTGAGATAGACAGCAAAACATGGTGGGGTACTTTATTTTTGGCCAGGAGTGTACATAAGAAAGCCAAAATATACTTACAAAGTACAGTATGCTGCCGTACGTTGTGTTGGAATTGGCTGTGCTTCTTTGGTCGAACGTTCTTGTCTTCACAAATATATTGATTCGTATCCCCACCCTGGAAAACCGGTGTGGCTGGTCGTTCCTCAAATTCGAGCTAAATCGACAACCATTAGATCAACCAACTTTTAGTATTTTGGACAAAAGTGCTCAATTAAATATGTTGATTTAAACAAAGGCTTAAGTTAAGCTGTCCAGTATTCAATATTTATCTCGGCACTCTTTCAAGTTCACCACCACAAAAGCTCTCATGAGACCTCTTGCCTCGTACACGCATTGTCTAAACTGACGAAGATGAAGCAATACAAGAACCCTGACAAGCCTGATTACATCACGGACCTCGCTGTGCGTCACTACCCCGCCTTCCTCCACTATGTGAAGAAGTGGTCGGTCATGGATGTGGCCACTAAGATGTGCCTGAATAGAGACTCGATTTCGAAGCTAATTACCCAGTTCGAGGACGCCTTCAAGAACGACCCCCTACATTGCTGCCGCGCAGCCGTGTCGTGACGCTCGAGCACGCGCTCTTCTTCCCTGACCCTGCGCTGCCGTGCAAAGATCATCATTGGGGAAAGAAAGGATGCAAGGCCAGATACTGCAAGTTCATCCACGACGAGGGCTCGTCCCTGTTGATACTGATCGGCTACTTTGATCGCGCGAAGACGAGCATCGATATGTGTATATCTCATAACCTGTGAGGAGGTATGTTGCTATTATTAATTATGTAACAGTGTTGCGAATGTATTATTTACTTTTACTAGCCATATATAGTATGTGTTGCGAATGAGTTGTGTTGCAGATTGCAATGGCGATCATCCGAGTGAAGGATCGCGTCTCTGACAGTGGCAAGGTGACCATCCAAATTAGCTCCGACCACGATTGGATTGTCGCCAACGGATCGAAGCTCTCAATGATGCTCGACGAGAACATTGAAGTACGTCCGAAGACCAAGACGACACACCACAAGGTACGCGGTTTTGTATTTGTTTGTGAAGTGGCTTCAACTGATTCCGCGTGCTTTGTTTCTGTATTAGTTTGCAGTGTTCGACAAGAAGATCGTCGCAACAGGCGAACTGTTTCACATCTCTCGTATGCGTATCGGCTCAGTGTTTTTCGTGTTTTTGTGTCTTGATTTTTAAAAATGCAAAAGCAGGCTCTGTGAACTACTCCAAGGCAGCAGTTCTAGAAAACCGGGATCATGTCATGCATGATCGTGTCTGGAAAATCACAGCTGAACCGTTTCTCCAAGAGTGCGATGACATATGGAAGCACTACACCTCGGTGAAGAGGGACCCAATGGCCGAGACCTGATTCTCGCAGGAAATATCTTGAAACCTCCTCGCTTGCAGCGGGGCTCGACGTAACTTTGCATTGTAACGTAGCTGTGTGCTTTTGTATTTTGGGACGTCCACCTACTTTTTCTCACAACAGTTTCTGTCGCGTCCCCTGTTCCTTTGTCTCTTTGAATGGGCGATGGCAGCGACCAGCAAAAACAAAACCAAAAGGAGCGAGCGATGTGCAACAAACCAAAGCACAAGTTGCTTTTGAAATGTGTGAGCAAGAATAAAGGGGATGGGGTGAGGTGGTGCTGGGGCTCATTCACACGTGGAGTCAAACTTCGCCTCTTGCGTTGGCTGGCTGCGGTCTCACTTGCATGGACGTGGAGTTTGCAAACAACTCGGCCATTTTTGCACTCGTTCCAGTGTTTCTCAGTTGACGTGACACTGCACTGGGTGTCGTGATTGATAACCAGCGCACTTCCACCAGTCAGTATCTATCTGCTCCATGTCAGATCTTCAAAGAGACAAAGCCGAATGAACGTATCCTCATGTGAGCCATGTTCACCACGTGAATCTTCGACTTGCGCTTTTCAAGTGATACTGGGGCTACCAGACACCTTCCCGATGTCAACGAGAATGAACCACAATGGATGAAATTAAATGAGCTCAGATCATGCTAGACAAATACATCGCACAAGAGCTCTTTTTCGAAGGGTCAGTGACTGCTCTGTATATTAAATATAAACCTTCAAAATAGTCACACACGAAGAGATCCACTGCGAACGACAGACGCATCTTCCCTATAGTTCAGGAAAACACCATCTTGCAAACGAAAACGACTGGAATCTCGAGCTCGAAATGGCTACACACACGTGCAATATGCATGAGCAAATTACCTGCGGATGTTCGTTCATTCGCTGCTTCGCACAAAGGACAATGCGCGCTTAGTCGACTTCCTCCATGGTGCTCTCCTCCTCATCCTCGCCCTCAAGTGGTGGCAAGTCGTCGATCGAGTCCTCAACAACATCGTCGTCGTCATCGATGCTCAGACCGAGCTTGATAAGACGGTGGATGCGGTTCGCGAAGGTCGTCGGCTCGTCGAGGCTGAAGCCCGAGGTCAGGAGCGACGTGTCGTACAGCAACCAGATCAGGTCCTTCACGGTCTTGTCGCTCTTGTCGGCGTCCGCCTTCTCACGAAGCGACTTGATGATCGGGTGCAATGGGTTGATCTCCATCGTCTTCTTCGAGGTCATGTACGACGAGGTGCTGCTGTCACGAAGAGCCTGGGCCTTCATGATGCGCTCCATGTTCGCCGACCAGCCGTACTCGCCCGTCACGAGCACGCAAGGCGACTCCACGATACGGTTCGAGATCTCCACCTTCTCGACCTTGTCGTCAAGCACTTCCTTGATCAGCTTGCACAGGCCGCTGGTGGCGGCCTTCGCCTCCTCGAACGACTTCTTCTCGTCCTCAGTCTCCTCCATCTTGAGACCCTCCTTCGTGGCGCTGATCAGCTTCTTGCCCTCGTACTCCTTCAGCTGCTGCACAGCGTACTCGTCGATCGCCTCCACCATGAAGATCACCTCGTAACCCTTCTTTTTCAACTTCTCAATGAATGGGGAGTTCTCGACGGCCTTCTTGCTCTCGCCGGTCACGTAGTAGATGCCTGGCTGGCTCTCTGGCATGCGCGAGATGTAGTCGTCGAGCGACGTCAAGTCCTCGCCAGACTTGGTCGAGTGGTAGCGAAGCAGCTTGGCGATCTTGGTGCGGTTCGTCGAGTCCTCGTGGATACCGAGCTTCAAGTTCTTGCTGAACGCCTCGTAGAACGTCTTGTACTTCTCAGTGTCCTCGGCCAGCTCTGCGAACATCTCCAAGCACTTCTTGATCAAGTTCTTCTTGATCACACGCAGGATCTTGTTCTGCTGAAGCGTCTCACGCGAAATGTTCAATGGCAAGTCCTCCGAGTCGACAACACCCTTCACGAACGACAGGTACTCTGGCATCAGGTCCTCGCAGTTGTCCATGATGAACACGCGACGCACGTACAGCTTGATGTTGTTGATCTTCTTCTTGGCACCGCCCTCAAACATGTCGAATGGCGCACGCTTTGGGGTGAACAGGCACGCCTTGAATTCGAGCTGGCCTTCCACCGAGAAGTGCTTCACGGCGCTGTGCTCCTCCCAGTCGTTGGTCAACGACTTGTAGAACGAAGCGTACTCCTCGTGGGTCACATCTTCTGGCTTACGCATCCAGATCGGCTTCTGGCTGTTCAAGTGGTCCCACTCGTGGGTCACCTCCTTGATCTTCTTGGTCTTCTTCTTCTTGTCGCCTTCTTCCTCAGTGACCTCCTCGACGGTTGGCTTGTCGTCCTCGCCTTCCTTCTCGTCTTCGTCCTCCTCGTCGTCAGTCACTTCCTTCTCCTCCGTCTTCTCGACGTAGAGCTTGATTGGGAAACCAATGAACTCAGAGTGCTTCTTCACGAGGTCCTTGATCTTGCGCTCTTCCAGGTACTCAAGCATGTCTTCCTTGAGCTTGAGCACAATGCGCGTGCCGCGGGCAATCGGCTCCGACGTGTCCGGAGTAACCGTGAACGAACCGCCGGCGGCGGACTCCCACACGTACTGCTCGTCGTCGTTGTGCTTCGAGTGCACCACGACCTTGTCCGCGACCAGGTAGGCCGAGTAGAAACCCACACCGAACTGACCGATCATCGAAATGTCGGCACCGGCGGCAAGCGCTTCCATGAAGGCCTTCGTGCCGGACTTGGCGATCGTACCAAGGTTGTTGATAAGATCCGCCTTGGTCATACCGATACCCGAGTCCTGGAGCGTCAGCGTGCCGTTGGCCTTGTCGGCAATAATCTTGATCTCGAGGTTCTTGTCCGAGTCGAGCACCGACGCGTCCGTAAGTGACGAGTAGCGGATCTTGTCGAGCGCATCTGAGGCGTTCGAGATGAGCTCACGCAGGAAGATGTCCTTGTTCGAGTAGAACGTGTTGATGATCAGACTCAGGAGCTGGTTGATATCGGCCGAGAAGGCGAACGTTTCAGCTTCGGCGCTCATGGTGATGGATGGAGTAGGGGTGGCTTCTGTCTTGTAGGTGGATGGAGGGGCTGCTGGTGCTTCTCGTCCGGAGTGCAAATCCAAGAATGAGGAGCCAGGGGTGGTGGATGGAATGCGGAATTGGCTCGCTCGCTTTGGTTTGCTTGGTTTCCCTTTGCAGGGTGAAAGGATCGAAAAGTGGAGGCTGTGGGGGCGGGACCATCACTCCGCAAAAAGTCTCGAAGCTTTCGTTGGCTTGGTTGAAAATCTTTCCGTCGTTTTGACTGGTAACGCGGCCAGGCGACGTGCACAGTTTGGCATCGTGAGAAGGCGTGTTGGGAAAGGATATGGCGGTGGGTCATCCCACCTGAGATCGAAGATTCTAGACTGGAGTAAAACCCAGTAGCCGGCGACCGTTAGAATGGGTTACTCTTTGCCACCCAGGCGAAAAGACCCACATTCTGCCTCTATGTTTTGATGGCGGGATCCAGCCAGAAAACCTCATTTGACTTGCTTTACGTTGTTTCTGACCTGCAGAAATGGATAATTAACAGCAAAACGCCAAGCTGGCTTTTGCGACCGAGCGGGTGTGAACGAGCTGAAAGACTGGGTGTTTGGGTGAAACAGGCAAAGTAGATCTCATCGTTGCTGTCCTGCACGCCTGTCGCCAATGGAAACGAGCCAAGGCAACACCATGCTGCATCACTTTGACGAGGACGAGCCCAGGGAGTGGTGGCGCTTCTAGAATTGTTTGGAAGACAAGGAAGAGGCATGGATGGAGGAGTCGCGCTGTCCACTGCCATCTTAGTGGAGGGAGGCAGCCAGCGAGATACAGAAGCGGACGGGCTGACAACGAGACACGAGTGAACACGTGGACTCATACGCTCGCTCAAAGAGTATCGAAGCGCTGCGATCGAAGATGCGTAGAGCGTTCGAGAACACGTGATGGCGCTTGTGTGGGTATGTATCCGTATGTGTGTATGTGTTGTTGTTGCGTAGCGCTCTCTCTCGTATATTCGATGCACAGGTTCAGGAACAAAGATGCGAGTGGCAGCAATGCATTCCTTTACTGTGGCGTTTTGAGTTTGAGTCTGCTGCTGCATTGATCGCGTTGTGTTGCAAGTCGTTCTGAAGGCGTTCTCTTGCGGTAGTGATGCAGTCGATGAGTTGCTCGTCTCTTGCTGTGCTCACGCGCGATTCCGTTGGGCAGGATCCATCGCGTCATGATTGTCCTGGTGTGAAGTTGCACTGCTCGGCTGGCACTACGCTTACATACTCCGAGCATTGATGCATTGCAGGCGCGTTGATGCAAGGCACTTTATCACAGTCGCAAGCATACCTGAGCGAGTGAATGCATCGATGCACGTCGCGATATCTTGTCTATTTTTCTTGTTTGTCCATTCTTACGGACCTCTAATCCATCCATTCAGCTCAGTCCTGCTCTTGTGCGTGGCAGTCGTCATAGGCAGCGCTGCCCTTCCCTGCTACGCCTTTTTGCCTGGAAAATAAATCAGTTTCCCTGAACAATCACTCCTCTAAGGTTGTGCCATGCAGCGCAGTGCTGCGGTGAAACAAGCAACCATTGACAGTGAACCCGAATGTCAACTTGTGTGTGTTTGTATTGATTGATGCGCGTGCGTCATAACCGGCAATTGCATAACGACCGCAAGACCGAAAGCAAAAGCGCAGTCAGAAATGTGGGTTTCTCTATGATTTACTGCTGAACCGGGTTACAAAATCCTGCAAAACGTCTACGAGGCCACCTTTGTTGATTGTAGGCAGCTACAGAGAATGCAGCGCGTCCACGCATACACTGACGGGAGGAAGATGTCGTGTTCTTAAACCAAGTTGATCAGCGCGTACAGAATGGCGCCACATCCGATCATGAGCACTGGCGTGTCCATGGTGTGTGGGGCCGTGGCTTCCGCGTACGCCATCGTTGGCGGCAGGATGAGCATCGCGAGCAACACCTGCGTGAAGTTGCCGAAGTCGGCATACTGCAGCGCCGGGAAGATCATGCCCGAGAGGAACACGCAAGCGCTGCCTTCCCAGCTGCGCGTGTACTTGTTCTTCGAGAAGCAGCTGTGGGTCTTGTACTTGTGCTTGCCCCACGTGATGCCGACTGGCTCGGCGAGACCGTCACCGATGCCCGTGATGAACACGATGATGAACGTGAGGTTGCCGTGGTCCGCGAACAGCCACTTGAAGAACATCAGAATGAACATGCCTGGCGCAATGTTGCCGGCGATGATCCACTTGAGCGTGTGCGGGCGGTCCTCGGGGCGGTCGAGCGAGTTGAACTGCAGCATGAAGAACTGCGAGCGTTCGCGGATTGGCTTGATGAGCACGAGGAATCCAAGCATGCTGAAGAAGTCACCCCAGGCGAGCGAGAGTGGACCCGAGAACTCAGACTTGATTACCAGCGGCACCATGTACGCGGCAAAGTGCTGCAGCTTGCGGGTGTAGTTGACCTTGAACTTGGACGACTTATTGGTGATGATGTATCCCTTCGCGTCGACTTCGCAGAAGTGGCGGCAGATGATACCACCGATGAGCGACACCGCCATCATCACGAAGAGCTTTGGCAGCTGCAGCATCCAGAATCGAGTCGACGTCAGCAGCTCGCGCTGGTAGACGTATGTCAGGATGACCATCACGACGAAGTAGAGCGTCATACCGAGCAGGAACACAAAGTCGAACGTCTGCAACCAGCTCTTCTGGTAGTCGCCGGCGACTTCACCTTCTTCGACGAGCGAGGTCTTTGGCGCCTCGATCGGCTTGAGCGGGGTCTCTTCGTTCGCGCTGTACGCCGACGTGAAGCGCGGCAGTGGTTGCGGCACCTTCCACACGATGCGCAGCAGCACGTAGATGAGAAAGAGCGACACAACTGGCAGGCTGACGATGATCGCGATCTCGAGCGTCGTGATGCTCTGCGGCCAGAAGAACTGCGGGGCGAGCGACGCGATCGGCGACGGCACGATTGGCACCGGTACTTCGACAGTCACCGTGCTCATTGTGGATAGGCTTCTTCTTCTTCTGTTGCTGCTACTGCTGCTGGAGACGTGTGTTGAAGCGCGCAAATTGCGATCTGAAGCCTGGGATGCAACATGCGGCTTGCCATGCCAATGTGCGGCATGCCATGGATACTGGCTGCGAGTGACAAACCTGTATCTATCTATAATCTTCATACTAGTGAATAATAAAACGCCTCTACTTTTCTGTTTAACGTAGATAGCGGAATAAAAATCACAATAATGCAAAAAGACAGGTTATGAGCTGCAATCGTGATAAACTTGCACAGACCATCTTTCCACAGTGAAACCAAGTGGAGAGCTCCCTTTGAGAACGAGTATTCTCTTTGACTTGTTCAATCTCAAAAGTGATGGTGCTCTTTTGACCAATCAGATCAACGTATTGTATTCTATATCGATATCGATTTAATCAATAATCGGGTACGACAAATTGCGTGATTTTTACTGTTTTTTTAACCATGGTTTATAAATAATGAGATCAATAAAGCCATGGCGTTCTAATCATTGGTTTACGCATTTACTTATGCTTAATATAACCTTGTTTTTAGTCAATAAAACCATAGAAAGCTCATTACACCTCGATTTTTCAGCTAAAACCTCGGATCACTGAGTTGGATGCGCTTTTGTTGGTTGGCGAGGTCACGACTCGGAGGTCTGTAAAACCAGGGAGAAGGGTGGGATTTTTGGGATTTTCATTTGGCCATTTTTTGTGTACTTTCTGGTTTTCTTTGTTTAGCCGAGTGGGTGGTTTTCTGATACAAAAAAGCCACAAACGGTGGGCTGAGCTGAGCTGAGCTGAGGCTGCTGAAACGAACCTGCAGCTGATGTTCACCCGAGGATTCACGTTGGTTCGAGCTCAGATACAGATTTGGGTTTGCCAACGTTGACTCATTGTATACGTACGTTAAATGCACTCACTGTATGATGAATGGCTGGCTGGCTGGCTGCCTTCAAGCCCCACCACCACTCGTTTCAGTTTGGTGGTTGTGGTAGTGTATTGTTGTATCCCAGACCTCTCCTCTCAAGCGATCAAACGAAAGGAGGAGATGACATCGGATTGAAGACGCGCTTGGCGTTTGCGGCCAAGAGCGGTCTTGATCACCACCAGAGCTCGCTCTCTTTTTGCGTGGGTGAGTTTGACACTTTGTCTGGACGGAGCTTACCTCGCTGATTATTTTCTTGCCTGGGCATGTCGCATGTCACATCCCTTTAATAGCGACAGCAAGCTCACTATACCAAGGTTGCCAACCAGTTTTCCGCATTCATTCCGGATCTTTGATTTCAGGAGGACTGGCGCGTGACGTGAATGCAAGATTCGCGGTGATGGAGCTCGTGGCGCGGTGTTCGTGTCTCGATACAGTTAATACCTGGAAATGCCCCCTGTTTGCGCCGATGCGCAGCCAGCGAATCCGAGCGGTCTCGTGCCGGTCACACAAGCGTCCGGCCTCATATTCACTGGCTGCTGGCGCTCCACTCCCCCACTGCGCCATGATCGCGGGGGTAAAAGGGCAAATGACCACCGCGACTGACGTCAGCCAGGGACCTTGCTCCTGGATTTTACTCCAGGATCAAGCTTCATCGACAAACCACCGACAGCCATTTGGATGACACAGAGAGGGAGGGGGCGCAAGTCGACAGCCTCTTTGGTGATGGATGGATGGAGGCAGGCAGGCAGGCGCAGTGTTCGGTCTAGTACCTGCGTGCGAGGGGCAACAGTATGAGCAAACTCGGACGTCTGGTGTTGGGTGTGCTGCTGGCGCATGTGAGAGTAAGCGAGTGAGTTGGATGTTGGTGAGGGCTACTCCTTGAAGGAAAAAGAACCCCTGTGGATGAATGGCATCCAGAAACGTCTTCTTTTCTGAAAGTGGGCTTGTTTTGCGGTGAATGACCGGTGTGTGGGCTTGGCGGCGGCAATCATTGGATCTTTGGGCCGTTTCTCCTGTACGTGTACGTGTTGGTCCTTTCTGACGTGTTCGGATGGGTCGTTCGTGGTGACTGCCTGGTGCGACGCATAGTCAATCAGCGCATTCGCTTCCAAACGGCGCGTTGCATTGCGTCTGGTTTTGCAGAATGATGTGAGAGTGGGTGGGTGAGTCGAGGTCAGGAATCACCGACGGTGGATGAGCAAACTGAACTGGATATTGTACTGGATCATTCCGCTAGTTGCCAACAAGATATATCTCTGACTGGTTTCTGGGACTGCGTGAAGGGAAAAACAGTTGAAGCACCTCTCCACCGACATTCAGTCCAGTTTGGCGTGTTGGATGGAGGGGAAGCTCCCTACTCTTCTTCTGGATACATAGCCATAGCCTGAGTGTAAGGCTGGCACCAATGTTACGAGTTCACAGGTTACTATGTACAGTGGCAGGTTGCTCTCCCCTTAGAGGCTCTCCTTGGCTCAGAGAAAGAGAGAGAGAGGTGGGCATGGTGTTTTCGGTCTCTGTGCCGGGGAGCGTGCGTCAACGTCCCCTCTAGTCCATTCGTGAGGGAGTCACTCGGTGCGTAAGCCAGTTTCTGGATGACTGACTGATTGGGTGAGTCCGGGAGTGAGACCTTGAGCATTCAGTGGAGTGCAAAAGTTGAGTGAAGGGCCAGCATTCGCATCAATCATCCATATCGACGACTGCAGCTTTAGCTCCCTCCTCTTCTCCCTCGACTCCGCGCTCCAGTGCTCTTCCGTCTCGGTCGACGTACTGTACACTGTGTTTTCTTTCTCCCCAACGTTCGTCTCTTCTTTTCTAGAGCTCATTCTCCTCTACCTCTGCGAAGAAGTCCTGGAATCACAGCTCCTCGACCTGGTTCAATTGCGTCCCCGCCCGCGAGCGAGGCGTCCAAAAAGTCTGCATCGATGGATGGCTAACAAAAATATGGATTTCCTAGGCAAGCGCTTGCGGTTCTGCTGCGCAGAAGCAGGAAATCACGTGACTGGAGCGCTAGGTGAATGAATACAGTATTGGCACAAGCCACACTCAATGCGCATCTCCAAAATAGATTTGATTCGCATCAGCAGTCAGTCTCTTGAGCTGTTGTTCTGTTTGCATTTGTTTGACTGTCACTTCCATCCAAATTGGCTCTTGAGATGTGTGCTGCTGGAGCGGGAGCTGACACCGAAGCTGACCGAAGAAATGCATCTTCCTCTCAACCTGGGGCACGACGCTGTCATGGATCGAATGAGCGTGGAAGCTTCACTGCGATCAGCTCCAGTGCCGCGTCGACGTCGACATTGACTTCACCAGGGCAGCCGCAGCTGCCTCGGAAGCCAAAGACAGCAGCTCCGCTGGGGTTTCGAGCTCGTCTCGAAGGACAGATCACTGATGCGAAATGCGTCGATCTCCTGAAGACGCCACCATCGTCGACTAGCACCTCGAAGCGAGGGTCCGTGAAGGTGAAGCCACGAGCCGCAGCACCCCAAGCTCTTCAGCTCAACAGAAGAATGGTACGTGTGCAAAGTGCCAACGATTTCCAAGACCTACACAGCATTAGTCTTGGAGGACTAAGAGACCAACCCTGCGTGTACTGTTCGCAGACTATTGATGAGCTGAAGGAATGGTACAAGTCAACAGCGCGACCGGACAAGGAGGAGTGCGAATGGGCGATCCCAATTCCCGGGCTCACGCGACTTCGACGCCTTGGAAAAGGTACCAACTCACTAAACAGATGTAGGGCTCTGTGGAATGCAGTATGAATTGGCTGGGGAGTTGCTTATCTGTCTCCTTACGGGTGGTAGGAGGTTTCGGTGAAGTCTGGGACGTCCACGAGGAATCATCAGGACGCTTCTACGCGCTCAAACACATCGCAACTGGTACGGTTCTCTCACCATACGCTTCTGACATTACAGTGACCCACCACCAAGTTGTTGAGGCTACTGAATGACTGTTGTCTGGCGACTGGTGACTGTCGACTGATGCATTCTAGCGCACAGCAACTCAGCGATCAGTGAGATTCGCGTCGGGATCTCGCTGTTCCCTCATGTTTGCCTTGACGTGAATGCCAGTATCCTCCAGCTCGTCACTCCGGTTGCAAAGCACAAGTCGATGGTCACCACACAACAACTCGAGACAAATCAGGCCCGGGATTCCTCATTTGTGCACCAAGACAATTCCGATCACAGCCATGATGCATCTCCCAACCCTCGGTTCACCAGACTCTTTCACGTGTTCCAAGACAATCGCGACTTCTGGCTGCTCTACGAGCGTGGCGGGCGGACGCTCCACGAACTGGTGTTTGCCATCCACGGCGAGTTTCACAAAGGCTCGCGCGTCTACCGGCTTGAGCACCGCGCGCTGTACCAGCAGATGCGAGCCGACCCCGCGATCGTCCAGGTATGCAGCAGAATGTTTTTTGCATCTCAGGACCGAGAACTATGGCTCTGTTTTGCTGAACTGCATGCTTGATTAATGATGATGTAGAGCCTTCTGAAGCACCTGCTCGAAGCTGTGAAGATCCTCTTCGAGCACCAGGTTGTCCACGCAGACGTCAAACCCGACAACATCCTGCTTCAGTGGCGACAATATCAGCACGAGCCATCACCACGAGCGGCAGGTCTCTGCGTCCAGCTGATTGACTTTGGATCGTCGTTCTCGACTGAGAGGAATCGCTACCCTTCTGCTACTCAGAGCAGTATCAAAAATGGTGGGCATGGTGGGGGTGGAGGAACTCCAGAGTACGTCCCACCCGAAGCCCTCGTGCCATCTGCGCCGCCACCTCCACCACAGCGTCCACAATCTTCTTCATCGTTGAGATATACCTCCGACACCATCGCCAGCTGTGAGAGCCTTTCGATACAGACAGCAGGCTCGCACTCGTCATCGTTCGACATGTGGTCTGTCGGCGCCGTGCTCCTCGAACTGCTCTGTGGGTTCCCACTTTGGTTCGGGTACCGTTCTCGCGTTGAATTTGAGGGCAAAGAGCACTGGGTGAAGAACGGTGGGCTCTTTGCGACCAAGCACCGAGACCCTGCGAGCATCCAGCAGCGCCAGTTGCAAGTCGTTGGAGACATTGAGCATTCTCTTCAAAGCTTTCCCGCGGGTATGCTGCACGACTGGTCCAAACAGACAGCAGACTCGGCATTGGATCTGCTGTGTCAGTTGCTGGATCCAAACCCAAAGACAAGGGTGACACCAGAAGCTGCGCTCTCCCATCCATTTTTGAGGTAGCACCTAGTAGTATCTGCAGTAGTACCAAGGGTGTATGCTATAATTCAGCTACAGCCTACTGAGCTACTCTCCTTCAGGCTCTCAAGCAAATCATCGAGTCAATGAACTCATCAATCGCTGGCTGGTTCTACTCAAAGGCGAACGCCATCGCGTCCGCCAGCTCTTCTGTCGGGACACTCGACACCGCCTCCAGAATCTTTCCCACAACTGAGACAGAGCGTTTCGCGACTGCTTGCTTCAGGAAATTCATGGACTCGCACTCCTGATTTGCACACAAGAACTCGATGATGCAATGGTTGTTCACGAGGGCGTCAGCTTCCAGCACCGTATACGCAGACTCCCCCGCTCGGAGACCGCTGTGGAGGTGCTTGAAAAACTCCAGGTCGCTGCGGGCAGCCGCTTTCGTCAGTGCGACCATGGAATCGTGGCCGCCCTCGTTCACTGTCGAGCGCTTGATCCCGCTCTCGACGAAGAACTCCTCCACCATCTCGAGATGCCCATGCCCCGCGACAGAGTCGATGGCGTGTCCACTTGAGCCTTTCATTTCGTTGATGTTGTTGGCGACGATTAGTTTCACGGCGTCCAGGTAGCCTTTGTACGCAGCATGATTGGACGTGCCATGGCCACAGCGTCTCGCGTTGTGCTCATAAAAATACCTCAGCACGTAGATGTGTCCTCTTTTCGCCACTTCGTCCACAATGCTCTGAGTGATCGAGAGCCTGCGCTCGTAGAGCCAGCGGACAACGTCGAGGTTCCCCCGCTGAGTATTGTACATCATGTCTTTTGACTCGAACGGACAGGTTTCTCCCAGAGACAAACGCGCGTAAAGCCAGTCAAGTAAGTGGAAATCTAGATCGGGACGTTGCAGCGCAATGCGCATCAGATGGGGCTCCCAGCGCCAGTCTTCTTCATCACTCGCTTCAGTTGTTCCATACATTCGAGGATCCCCATGCGATTGTACAAAGCTGCGCAATGCATAGCTTTCGCGGAGTACAGCTTCGGGCCGTGCTCGTACGCTGGATTATCCTCGCGAACTTTGCACAGGAGCTTGAACGTCTGAATTCTTGGCTGCGATCGCGAGATAAAGCAGCTCTCAATCTCCGGTGAGGCTGCCGACGCGACCATCTTGGAGAAGATCGACGACGTATTTGTGTTCGTCGTAGAATTTTCCCACGGCAAACGGGTATCCGGACATGAAGCCTACGATGAGATCCCAGAGTGTTTGATTTCCCAAAGCAAGGACGCCAGCATGGAGAGCGACGGCATCGTCCGGCATTTGGAGTGCTGAGGCCGAAGAGCAATTCAGCACTGGAGCTGGCAAATATGAAGTGGATGGGTCAGCTCGCTTGTCAGTGACCAAATGGGATTTGCTGATCACCCTTGCCATGCCAAGCATTTGCTTGTGGTTGATCAACAAGTGGTGCATTTGTCTGTGCCAATTTTGTCAACCAACTTTGGGTAACTCGTGAGTGATAGTCTCTAGAATCATGACACACATAAAATCATAAAAGACGGTCAGTACTCAAACAGTTCCAGGGTTCTTAAGCTTACCTGCTAAATAGAATACCTTTAGCAACAAATCATAAAAGACGGCTTGTTGTTGAAAGATATTCTATTTAGCAGTCAAGCCTAAGAACCCTGGAACTGTTTTACTGTGATGAGTGAAGTTTGCCTCATTCGACATAAAAGATGGCTGGCATTCGAAAATCAAGACGTGACCATCATTCAACAAAACTTGTTTAGGTATGAA
The DNA here is from genome assembly GCA_038051095.1 of Globisporangium irregulare. NCBI lineage: Eukaryota > Oomycota > Peronosporomycetes > Pythiales > Pythiaceae > Globisporangium > Globisporangium irregulare. The sequence goes on from JALBZZ010000468.1 coordinate 14,379, forward strand.
AAAGATATTTCCATACTGGGGACAAGTGAGATGTCCACCTTGTATTTTAACAAGTCACCACTGTACTGAAAGCAAGTGAGATAAACCAATAAATCACGATGAAGTGATGGTCGAGCCCATCCCGCTGTCATGATTTCCATACATAGAACAAAATATCACTTCTGATTTTTCATTTAACGTTTGACGTCAACACTTTTTCTCGTGGGCGACAACACCGATGGGGATGATGGCCGCAGGGCTTTCTCTGGACACCAGCACCCTGTACATATCATTCTTCATCGCTCTGCGCTCCACTCTTCGTGGTGAGAGCGTGAGCAACCAACACGGAGGAGCCTACAGGAGTGTACACAACCGCTGCCGCCACCGCCTTTTGTTTGTCAAGCGCCCTCGACAACGCAAATCATGAGCACTGAGAAGCCCTGCCGCCCGCCTCCGCCTGCTCTGCCCGAGCCGCTTTCTCTGGAAGTCGACGGCAAATGCGTCGTCAGGTACGTCGAGTACAAGTCGGCAAGCCACACACCGCAGCAGCCGACGATCGTGTTCATCCACGGCTCCCCCGGTACGTTCAAGGACTTTCGCTACTTGATGCCACTGCTGCAGAAGCATGCACGGGTGATCGGCATCAACCTGCCTGGCTTCGGCGGCTCCGAGGTGCTCGATGTGAAGAACTACTACGAGCACATCAGCGCGCTGGGCGAAGCGACCATCGCGTACGAAGCGCTCGCGCAGATCTGCAAGGGGGACAAGAACGTGGTCGTCGTCGGCCATTCGTTTGGGGGCCACACCGCGATCAACCTCGCGGCGATGAACACCGAGAAGGCACAGCTAAAGCTCCGCGGCATCGGACTGTTGGCGTCTGCGGGCTACCGTCCGCACAAAGCCATGTGGCCCGTGACGAGCGCAGTGCTGGCAAGCGTCGTGAGCTACGAGATCCCAGTCGTGTCGTCTCTCGCCCAGTCGCTGATCCGCTCGATCTACACGAACGTGGTTGGGTTCCCTAGCAATGAGCCCACGAGCCACTACGTGACTGGACTGATCCGCTGCCACTCGACCAGCTTTGATCTCGTGAACACCCACGTGCAGCAGGTAGCGCAGATCCCGTGCTTCATGGCGTGGGCCAAGGACGACACGCACATCGAAGAGGAGATCTTCCTGCACATGAGCGAGCAGTGCCACCCAGGACCGCGCTTCGCGTTCGACAAGGGCGGCCACAACATCCAGAAGTCGAAAGCCGAGTTCCTCGCAACCGAGCTCGCGAAATGGATGGACAAGCTGCTGCTTGCTCAGAGTAATTAAGAAGAGTGAGCCGAGTGAGATGCTCATGAAAAAACAAGGGAATCCCAATATTCCATGTGAAGAAAGATGAGATGGATATGTATAAAATGGAATGTCAAAGCTAAAGAAAGGATACCAGCAAACGCCGTTTGCTGGTATCGACAGACACACAGTCTTCACTCGCACTAATAAGCCTTGGCTGTGTATTCACAAAAGTAACCCACATGCGGACTCATGCTGCGCAAATCTCGCTGATCCACTTGGTGATCTCGACCGCGAGCACGTCCGCCTTGGTCTTCTGGATGTTGTGACCGCCTCGCTCGAACGCGAAACGCGGCCCTGGATGACAACCCTGGCTTAGTTTCTGCGAGACTTCGTCGCTCAGGTGCATGTCGTTCTTCGCCCACGCCACAAACGCGGGAATGTGGGCGATTTGCTGCAGGTGGTCCTTCACGACCTCGAAATCCGTGGCCGCGCTGCGTACCATCCCCGACGCGTAGTGGTATGTCGGCGCGGTGTCAGGGAATTTGAGCAGCTTGGTATACACCAGTCGTGCCATGTAACTCGAGATCGATGAGACGATCGGCAGCTCGGACTGAATCAGCGTACCCAGGACAGCGCTTCCGATCGGCCACATGGACTCGGGGATCCGATGACCGACCGACGCCAGCAGCACGAACCCGCGGACCTTGAGCTTCGGGTCGCTCACGTTGAACGCAGTCAAGTTGATCGTGGTGTGCCCACCGAACGAGTGTCCGACCAGGAACACGTTCTCTTCGTCTTTGCAGAGCCGAGCGAGTGCCTCATGTGCAAGCTTGGCGCCGCCGAGAGGAGCCACGTGCTCGTAGTAGTTTTCTTCTGCTATCACCTCGGACTCGCCGAACCCAGGAAGTGTAAGTCCGATGATGCGCGCGTCCTCTTGGAGTAACGGCACCAAGTAGCGAAAGTCGTTGTAGGTTCCCGGCGAGCCGTGGATGAGCACGATCGTCGGTGCTTGGAGCGTGTGGCTAGCGGGGGTGATGTCGATGTACTTGATGATCGCCTTGCCGTCAAGCTCCAGCGAGCGCGGCTCAGGCAGCGGAGGCGGCTGTGGTTGACTACTCTGAGAAGTGTTCATTGTTGCCGTTGATGAAGTTGTCCTGGGCTGAACGAGACTTGGACGGTTGATGGCGAATTGCGCACTGAGAGCCGAGCTCTCCATTGGAGACCGCGTATCCCCAGAAGCGGCGTTCGTAGCGCTTCTTCAGAGATGATGTCACGAACGAACCCTTGCGATCCATCCAAATCGCTTTCTCTATGCTTTTCTTCAGTTTTTAGGCATCCATTGGCTTTTGGAGAAAGCATTTGATTGCTCGGTCTGGACGCTCGCTCGTGAAAGCTCGTGGAAGTTTGTAAAAGCTCGTGCTTCCATCAACAAGTTGACAAATCACGATCAACACTCTCAAAACCCTCCCGAATATGATATTTGGCAGCCATATCAATTTCGAAGTTGCAACGATTGACTTGCGCTTCAAAGCACACCAAGATCATACAGAGCAGTCGGTGTACGTTGGCTCCAACAATGGCGAACCGATTGACTGTGAGTGACCTGTAGCGTGTTCCCAGTTTGAGCAAGATAGTATGGTCCACTATGCACCACCACTACTCTCTTCTGCGGATAGCGGTCTCTGTCGGCTTCGGCCAGTCCTGGCTCCAGCGATTAGCGGATATCTACAGTACCTATACCTTGTACAACATGCTCGTCTACGGCGATAATTGCGACAGCACTGATACACAAACGTTAATACAACTGCTGCAAGCTTTGTTGATTGACGACGATGCGCTGTGCGCTGTATCAATTCCAATGAATGACCACTGGAGCGCCTGAAGTGATGTCATCGCCGCGTCTACGTGTGGGCGTCATCTTTGAAAGTCCCACACACTGAGTCACCTTGCGTGAACCACAGCAACAGCAACAGCAAGACTCGAGCAGATCCCATCTTCTGAGATCCTGGCCCAAGTGTAAACAACCTGGTTGTTGACCTTCTTTCTGATCGGTTCTTTCTGTCCCGATTTGTTTCCAAAATTGATTAAAAAGCCGCATGTCATGATTGATTCGGAAATCAAGACAGAGTGACGGTCAAGATGCGTCAACTTGATGACGGATGTTTAAGGTCAAGAGTGAGTGACCTCTCACGGTCTCACTTTTTGATTGCTCTCTCGTCATAACTGACGAGAGTGTTCAACGGGCTCGCCATTCATGACGACCGAATGCTCGATTCATTTGCCCATTCGCCTATTCGACACCCAAGCAAGCGCATCGAGAAGCAGATCAACAGCGGCCAGTCTACTGTGTTCACTGCACCATGATTGTCCGCCTCCGTCCCACCAGTCGCATGATGAGCTCCTCGCAACAGCTCCGTAAGAGCCGCCCACAGCCACCATCATTGCCTGAACCACTCTCGCTCGAAGTCGACGGCAAAGCCATCATCAAGTACATCGACGTCAAACCCACAAATTGCACGTCCAGCACACCAACCATCGCGCTCATCCACGGCTCTCCGGGTAATTACAAGGACTTCCGGTACCTGATGCCGTTGCTGCAAAAGGATGCACGAGTCATCGCGATGAACTTGCCGGGTTTCGACGACTCGGTCGTCACCGACAAGAAAAATCATTTCGAGCACGTGAGCGCGGAAGGCGTTGCGAAGATCGCGTACGAGGTGCTCGCGACACTCTGCAAGGACGATGAAAACCTGTTCATCGTCGGCCACTCGTTCGGAGGCCACACGATCACCAACCTGGCGGCGATCAACCTCGAGCAGAAGAAGCTCAACCTCCGCGGCATGGCGCTCCTCGCATCTGCTGGACACCACCCGCACCGCACGCTTTGGGTGGGGACAAGTAAAGTATTTGGCAGCGTGATCAGTGCGGAGCTGCCCGTCATTTCGTCTGCTGCGCAGTCGCTTGTGCATTTTATCTACACGCGATTTGTCGGGTTTCCGAACAACGCACCAACGCCGCACTTCGTGTCAGCGCTCATCCGCAACAACTCTACCAACTACGAGCTCGTGAACAAGCAGCGCAAGCAGATCGCTCACATCCCGGCGTTTGTGGCGTGGGCGAAGGACGACCCGCACATCGAAGAGGAGATCTCGCTTCGACTGAGCGAAGAGTTCCACCCAGGCCCACGCTTCGCATTCGACAAGGGCGGTCACAACATCCAGAAGACAAAGGCGAAGTTTCTCACGGCAGAGCTCAAGCGCTGGATCGACGAGATTGTCACTGATGGCGAGGAGCAGTCCAAAGAGGAATAGCTGAGTAGCTTCGACACAGCGTTTGTTTTCTCATACCTAGCATTGAATATTAGATCGCTTCTACGCTTGGTCACGCAATGTGTTTGCCGTCGCGATGTACTTCCTGACTGTAGCAATTGGCGTTGCTTCCCAAATGGGCTCTTCTAACGATAATACGAAAACGACCGCAAGAGTGGGAAGCTTTCCAGTACGTGCAGCCTCTGATTCATTAGTTTGACAGCGATGTACCGAGTCAGAGCGATTACTCGAAAGCCGCTAACTGTGTCGCTGTTATGTTCATGCACGCTTGCTCTCGTCGTTGACCATCATCGTCGTAGATCCTTCGAGCTAACTGTTCCTGGACAGTGTTTTCAAAGCTGTATTTGAGTTCATTTATGTCGTGATTCTTTTGTTGTTGAATAAAAACCTCAAGTCTATTTCATGATTGATTTGGAAAATTACGACGGAGTGATGGTTAAGATGCGTCAACTTGATGATGAAATCTCAAGAGCTCTCGTGATTAAAGGGAACTCGCTCGACGGGCTCAATGGCACGCCACCGTCTGCAACGCGGACGAATGGCTCATTCGCCGATTTGACACGCAAGCTCCACAAGACGCAGATCAGTATCGGCATCTTCGTATCTCGCATCCTGCAGCCGTGAACGATGAGCTCCTCGCAACAGCTCCGTAAGAGCCGCCCACAGCCACCATCATTGCCTGAACCACTCTCGCTCGAAGTCGACGGCAAAGCCATCATCAAGTACATCGACGTCAAACCCACAAATTGCACGTCCAGCACACCAACCATCGCGCTCATCCACGGCTCTCCGGGTAATTACAAGGACTTCCGGTACCTGATGCCGTTGCTGCAAAAGGATGCACGAGTCATCGCGATGAACTTGCCGGGTTTCGACGACTCGGTCGTCACCGACAAGAAAAATCATTTCGAGCACGTGAGCGCGGAAGGCGTTGCGAAGATCGCGTACGAGGTGCTCGCGACACTCTGCAAGGACGATGAAAACCTGTTCATCGTCGGCCACTCGTTCGGAGGCCACACGATCACCAACCTGGCGGCGATCAACCTCGAGCAGAAGAAGCTCAACCTCCGCGGGCTCGTGGTGCTGGCATCCGCCGGTCACCACCCGCACCGCACGCTCTGGCCAGTGACGATTAACGTGCTTGCCAGCGTGGTGCATGCCGACATACCCATCATTTCGTCTGCTGCGCAGTCGATCGTGCATATGATGTACACGAAGATCGTGGGGTTCCCGAACAACGGGTCGACGACCCACTTCGTGTCCTCGCTAATTCGCACAAGCTCGACCGACTACGAGCTCGTGAACAAGCAGCGCAAGCAGATCTCGCAGATTCCGGCATTCGTGGCGTGGGCGAAGGACGACCCGCACATCGAAGAGGAGATCTCGCTACACCTCAGCGAGGAGTTCCACCCAGGTCCACGCTTCGCATTCGACAAGGGTGGTCACAACATCCAGAAGACAAAGGCGGACGTGTTGGCGGTCGAGATCCTGCGCTGGGCCGAGGAAATCCTTGGTGCCAAGGAGGAGAGCAACTAAGAGGAAGTGGTAGAAGTTATGTCCGTACGGTGCGTTACCCCCCTCCGATGAAATTCAAAGTATAACGTTAGTGTATTAACTGCTGCCCACATGAGTCAAAACGCAAAGAGAGACAAGGTTTCAACAAGCGCTGCTGCGCTCTACAGTGCTGGCCAATGCTATGGGGATACACTTTTTGTGAAATTTTTATCAATATTCGCCGTTTGAGGCTGAAAATTGGCCAGGATGAAGCTACCGCAAAATACGGATAGATGCAACATCGGGCACTTTACTATTGAACATTATTAGCCAATCAAATTTCCGCAAATGATTTTCTCATTTCCGTTGAGGTTGTGGAACAGTCACGAAACTGCGAGTTTTTCAAAACACGGTCGTTGCTATCAGACCCAAAAATCAGGCGTGTCAGCAACAGCAACAGCAACAGTAGCAGCTGATTAAGTTCAGACATTTCAAATCACCTCTAAAAATTGGAAATTAGCTTAGTCTATTTAAACAGACCATTTTGGCACTGTATTGAACAGTAAGCATATTTAAAAAGGCTTTTTATATACAGGTTGATATAAAAGCTCACGAGCTCAGCATGAATGAGAAGGTGTAAAAGCTTTGGTGCTCGCCACCATTCATCACACCAATGGACAGAAGCAATTTGCGTCTATGCCGTGCTTTGCTCGAGCCGCAAAGGAGCTCATTGTCTGATTGACCACACTTGTGTGAATTGAGGGGGGGCTTCGGTCCTAAGAGGGTCATCGTCCGAAAGGTTACGACTCCGTCAGGCAATGTGCTACACGCACTAACATTTATCTGTGTGTCTTTGTGTTCTTTACCGCGTGTTGTAGAATTTGAGCGACTCCTGTTAACGCCAACACCAAGTGCCAGCGCGAAGAAATTATAAAATAGAGTTTGTTTTAGAGAACTCCCTGTACTGCTGTTCATTTTGCTGATGGTCTACCCAAAAAATGAACTGTTTTCATCAAAATTGAGCTATATCTTAAAATTTGACCTTTCCTCTCAAATTTGAGCATTTTGTTTTGAAAAACGACTTTTTCAAAAATGTTTTATTTATCTAAAATTTTAGGATTTTATGCTCAAAATGCATACACGATCGCTTCTTCTTCCTCCTCAACTACTTCTTCGCTTTCATTGAACGAAGGACCAAGCGGAATGAATGGGCCTGCCTTGTGAAAAGAATTGCCCACTGTACTACTAGAGATGTTTGCAATGGCGTCCATCGTGCGGACGTACATGTCTTTATGTCGCTGTGCTGCGGTGTCCGGGAATGGGTTGAACGAATAATACTCCGCGTACGACGTGCGGATGTGAGATTTGAGTGGCCCCATGACCCCCCACATCAAGTGGTTGAACGACTCCAGTACAGCCGCCAGGAACGAACTTCACCGCAGTCCCATATTGAGCAAGTGTTTCCACAACCGCGTCGCATTTGTGCACAGCGAGACTGTCGAGGATCAGAGTGCAAGGCTCCGAAACGGTGAATCTCCAGCAATTCTCGACCCACTCGAGCATAACACGGGTATCGAACCATGCGTTTCGCTAGACGGAGAACGCGGCCACTTCCTCCACCGCGAACGCTCGTACCTCTTTTTCCACTTCTCCACCTGGCTCGGCCTTGAACACGAAATAGGGCGCGTGGATACGGCCATCTGCGCTCGCAGTGAGGGCGACTGTGCAACGCCAGCTGTCGTTGCCGCCACAGGCAGCTGGTACCGTCTCCTTTCCGATGAATTCAATCGTTGTCTTTGAGTCGAGCGTACAGAAGATCGCCGTCTGGTCCACGTTGAAGACGGCCGCGCGTAAGGGGAGCCGTGTGACGGGGTCGATGAAGTGAGCCATCAGGACGTCACTCACGTCAATGACGAACGCGTCCTTCAGAATACCCAGCTGGGTTCGTGTCTTTCTGCCGGAGTGAGTCACACGGCGGATCGTGAGCCTGCTGCGCTTCATGAAGCGCGCGCACCATGCAAGGCACGCATTCGGAGACTTCCCTCGGAAGAAAGCAGGTATTAGGCGCTTTGTAGCAGCCACGATAGCGAGACTTGACACTGTGAACTCGTCGGTTCGCAAATCCTTGACGTACTGGCGCAGCTGGTCTTCAATCTCACTTGTTTCCGACATGTGTCCGCTGCCGCCAAGACTCCGTCTTGAACCCATACCAGCCTCGAATGTCACTGCGAAAGCAAGCTGGCTCTGCTTGTGCTCCCACATTAGGTGTGTTGTTCGGTCGATGCTGTGAGACAGACAAAATGCAGACCTGGAGACCCCCAGCAATGCCGCACGCTGGTACTTGAGCACTGCATCCAGCTTGAACTTGTTGTTGTACTTGAGCGGAATCCTGCTCCGCGGCATGACTGCAGCGCTCCGCTTTCGCTTCCTTCGCTTTTTGTTTGTTGTGTGTATTGCTTTCGTCCTTCAATTTGAACGGTAAAATGGCGAGAGCAGAAGTTAAATTACACCCTTTTTTGAGAAATGAAAATGTTTAGGACATCTTTTGTAAAATGTTTGCTTTCTTTTTGACCAATCAGAATCGATTTCGATGATGCGGAAAGATACAATATCCCACATTTTTTATATGAGGGTTCTATATTTTGGTGTTGCATCTATCCGTATTTTGCGGTATTAGAAAACGCGTTCTGGCAGTGTTATCCGTTTGTTGAGCAGCACAATGGTTTTTGAGAAAAGCAGCATATCAGTTTTGAGAGGGGAATATTGCTATGAGGACATCACAAGAAACTTCATTCAACGCACGCGATGAGAGATTCCAACCACCACGCTTTCGTTTCTAGCAATTCTCAGTAATCCATCTTGTCGCCCTTACACCCAAGAACGTCCATACAGCGATCATGCATTGATCCGGCAAGCTTGATCAATCTAGATTGAGGGATCTATCCCCAAGCACACAAAATGGCTTGCTTGAACTCTCTCACTATGTTGTACTGCCTTCCTCCGCTGTAAACAGCTCGCGCCATGTCGCCCCATAGGTTTCTATTGGGTTGAGGTCGGGCGAGAGCGCTGACCGATCCAAAACCGGTATCTCGAGATCGCTTAGAAATTGGGAGGTGGCGGTTGACGTGTGAATACTTGCGTTATCATGCTGAAAAATGTACGCGCCGCCCATCGTGCCGTCCGCCAACGGGAAGAGGAACTTGGTAAGCGTTTATTGGTAGTCGCGCGAGTCTTGTCGTCCCGAGAGCACAGCTAACTTCGATCACCCGACGTGCGAAAAGTCGCTCCACACCATGACCGAATCCCCGTCTCTTGGCGGCTGAAGTAGGTTTCTTTCTCTTTCCGAAGGTCCTGCCAACAGTATTGTAGTTCATCAGGACCGTCTAGGTTAAATTTCTTTTCGTCAGAAAAGGTAACTTTTTCCCAGATGGTCCTCTCCTTGATCCGAGCACGCGCCCACGTCAGACGAGCAGCGACATCGACATGGTGTGGCTTCAGCTTGGGCTTCACGTTGCGCTTCACATACTTGGCATTATCGTTGCGTTGAAGTTCACGGCGAACTGTGCGAGCAGAGACGGGCGTCGGGAGCAATGGAACAATCTGTGGCGCCAACTTCTTGTGCAAAGTAGCTTGCCGGAAGTGGACGCGCCGATCTCAGAGAGTTTGCGAGTCTTTCCCTTGCGTTTCTTGGCTGCGTACGCGTCGGAGTCCTTCAAGAAGTTCCCCACGACGGTCTTCGAGCGGCCGACAGCGTTTGCGATTGCTTGCAGAGACAAATTCTGCTGCTTCTGCGCTTGAACTTGTCCTTGTTTAACGGTGGAAAGCTTCGCATCTCCTGGCATCTCTAGATGATAGCGAAAGCAAAATGAACATGTACACAGTGTAGGAAACTGAATGCGTATCAAAGTCCACCCACACATCCAGTTTAAAGCTGCATCTG
>JALBZZ010000469.1:0-24343 GCA_038051095.1 Globisporangium irregulare
ACATCCCGTACCTGGTGAATCTGTTGGTGGAGAAACCGATCGCCGGCGTGGACTTGCCGGGTTCGCGATTGGCAATGCCTACACCGACGTGGTCATCGACGGAAATGCCAACATTGACTACCTATACTCGCACGGCATCATCTCGCTCGAGAACTTTCGCGCAATCCAGAACGAGTGTGGGCGAGAGGGCATTGGCTGTGTGTTTGCCGACGAGGTCTGCTCGGACAAGTGCAAGGAGCTGCTCGACGAGAGCGTCACGGCGGCGGAGGAAGACAAGTTCAACTCGTACTTCATCTACGGAGACATTTGTCTACTGAACAATAACCAGGCGGTGGTCTTGCGCTCGGCCGGGAAGACCAAGAAAACCAACCTCAGTACTACTACTACTACTACCTCGAATCAGCAGCGTAACGACATTGGTCCGTGCGCCGACACGTTCACGCAAGAGTATTTGAACCAGAAGGAAGTGCAGCGCGCGATCCACGTGACGAACCCAGTGGACTGGGTCGACTGCAGCGACGAGGTCGGATCCATTTACACCAGCAGTGCCTCGGCGCTTCCAAAGTACCCGAACATTCTGGGCAAGGGGCTAAACGTGCTCATCTACAGCGGCGACGCGGACTCGAACGTGAACTTCATCGGCACGGAGCGCTGGCTGGGTGAAGAAGGACTCAAGCTCCACGTGGCGAGCAAGTGGAAAGCCTGGTTCGATCCAGACAAACAGCACGCCGGATACGTCCAGGACTACGAAGGGCTGACGTACAAGACGGTCAAGGGAGCGGGCCATTTGGTGCCAGCGGTGAAGCCGCTACACGGTCTCAACATGTTCGAGTACTTTGTGTTTGGCGAAGAAGCGTGTGCGACTTTTGTGTATCCAACAGACACGGAAGAGATTGAAGCTGGCGAGCTGACAGCCACGGTTGACCTGACGGCTTCTGTTGCGACTGGGAATAATGTCCGTTTGTGGGTACCAGTCCTCGTCGTATGCTTGGCGATCGCCGCTTTCGTGGGGATTGGCGCCAAGAACTTGAAGAAGCGCTCGAGCTACGAGCCGATTGGATCGAGCGTGTAAGTAGGTGGTTTTCCGGAGAAAGGCTGCCAAGCAATTAAGTTTTGAAAATGTCTTTGAGGGTTCGAATGCGTACAACAACGAGCTGAGCCATCCACTCTCTCTCTCTCTCTCTCGTGCGCGCGTCATGTACAGAAGAGAGAAGTTGTCCTGAAGGCGAACGAACATGCGAACTTGACTCACCAACCACTGTTGAGGGAGTGATCAGTGATTTCAGCCTAAAAACGAGTCGTTCCTTGTGACGCTAGGTACCTAATTTCAAGTAAACCCTAAAACGAAATATATTCTAGGATGTTAACACTAGTTAGTTATGTAAATCTGAAGTTGCACGAGCGTAATACTGTGGTTTCCCGCTCAAATGCTGAGTGACGGGCCAGATAATGTTACTGCGTGTGTGGGCCGCTCCACAATACCAGTGGTGTATCAATTGGAGCTGCTGCAACGACACAGTCACACACATCTCGCTTTGAAGACATGGCACTGGGAATGATGAACGGCCCGGCGTCGCTGCTCCTGCGTGTGCGCCGCAGCTGCAGCTCGAACTCGAACTCGAACTCAACCACCCGCTCGACGCTGCAGTATGTCGCTGCGCGCAGCTTCCACCGCTCCGTGGGCATCGTGGGCATGCCGAACGTCGGCAAATCCACGCTCTTCAACGCGCTCACGAAGACCGAGAACGCGCAGGCAGCCAACTACCCGTTCTGCACAATCGACCCGAACATCGCGCGCGTCGCCGTGCCAGATGAGCGCGTGCATCACCTCGCAAAAATCGAGAAGTCCCAACGAGTCATTGAGACGCAGCTCGAGTTTGTCGACATTGCAGGGCTTGTACGTGGTGCCTCCAAGGGCGAAGGCTTAGGTGTGTCTATTCGGTACTATTGACGTCGTGGTGAGTTGAAGAGAGTAGCAATCCTAACGTTAAACTGTATTATGATCCCCTTGTTCTTTTTTTCTCTCTCTCTTTTCTTAGGCAACAAGTTCCTGGAGAACATTCGTCAGGTGGCGGTGATCGCGCACGTGGTGCGCTGCTTCGAAGACACGAACATCCTGCACGTGGACGAGTCCGTGGACCCGATCCGCGACTTGGAGACGATCCGCACGGAACTGATCCTCTCGGACCTGCAAAACGTCGAGAAGCGCTTGCAGAACCTGGCGAAGAAGAAGAAATCCACGGACCCGACGATCCCGGCGCTGCTGGAAGTGCTCGAGCGTCTCCAGCCGCACCTCGAAGACGGCAACCAGGCGCACGGCATGGTCTTTGAGAAGCCCGAGGAGCAAATCCAGTTCGAGCGTCTGCAGCTGCTGACCGCGAAGAAGGCGATGTACCTGTGCAACGTCTCGGAAGACGACGCTGCGAACGGCAACGAGATGACGGAGCTCGTGCGCGAACGCGTTGAAGCCGAAGGGAGTCTGTGTATCACTGTCTCGGGTGCACTGGAAGAAGCCGCAGCGTCTTTCGAAGACGAAGCGAGCCAGCTCGAGTACCTCCAGGAAAGCGGACTGAGCGAGACGGGGCTCACGAAGGTCATCCGTGCTAGTAAAGACCTGCTCCAGCTACAGACATACTACACGGTCGGCGAGAAGGAGGCGCGTGCGTGGAACGTGCCATTCGGAGCGACCGCGCCTGTTGCTGCGGGTGTGATCCACTCGGACTTTGAGCGTCTGTTCATCCGCGCCGAGACCGTCGCGTACGACGACTTTGTGCGTGCCGGGAGCATGAAGGCCGCCAAGGAGAAGGGTTACGTGCGCTCGGAAGGCAAGGAATACCAGTGCCAGGACGGCGACATCTACAACTTCCTCGTCGGCAAATAGAGAGACAGACAGACAGATGCAGATACACACGCAAAACAAGACTCAATAGAACACGCATGATTTTCCTAATGTTTGTGATGCACGGTACGACTGGCCAGTACATTACGATCTCTCTGGGAATACGTATTATGCAGGTGTGAAGCAACAGCAAAGAGACTCGAGAAATGTCGGGTTGCTACACGGCGTAATAAATTAAATGGCTTTATGATAGACGTCCTGTGTACACATTTGCAGCGAGCGACACAGGTGATCAAGCGCACAACTTTCGGCACTGTGAGGATCCATGTGGTAGACCAGAAGATGTTGGCTTGTCAATCCTCCAGCTCGCTTGACTTAGCTTGGTAGCACTCCATTTTTTGCAAGTCGCTTGCTCAGGACGAGAGCCGCTCTCTGTCTTGTTGTCAGGACTCACAGTGGTCACGTGGAGGTAGTGGGCGCCTGAAAGTGCAAAATTTACGAGTATTTTTGCACGTCCACGCGATCACCACCTCAACGAGTCCATTACAGGCGACAGCAAAAAAGAGAGCAGCAATCACTCAGTCGCTTCGATGTGTTCACATCTTCAGGCTGCAGGATTGGTGTCCGTCTAGCGCGCATGCTTCCAGAACTCAGTCAGGATCGCGAGGCTCATAATCAGCACAGGTCTGAAAACTGGGACAGTCTTCTTCACAAGCCATGAGAGAGGGATCGGACGGGGCGGGGTGCGAATGACGTGAAACAGATCGGCGTGCAGTATGGCATCACCACATGCTGTTGCGCGGTGTTCATCACGCCCGCTTGCATCCCGCGATGCGCCCCGACGGACCGCTCGTCAGCGAGCAGACGAGCGCGATTCCCAAACTGACCAGCTCACGCTGCGTAATTTCCAAACTGATCAGCTCAAGATGAGTGGCTGAAAATGTGCGCGTTCAACGTTGCGGATTGGAGTGAATAATATCTGTCAGATGTGATAAATGAGCTACAGTACAACCATTTCTCTTCGTCTGCTCACAGAAAGCCCATTAATGAAACATGAAAAAATGTTCTTGAAAATTGTCTGGCCTTAGTTACAGGTACAGCGGTTATGGAACATAGCACAATTCCAAGATTAGATCGGTATTATGTTTACCTTTTTTGCAACAAAAATAAATTTTATTCTGCAAAACAAATCAAAACCTCTTGTTTGGTTTACCAACACACCATGCAATAGCACGGCCTACGCAGAACTCATGACAAGTGAGTCAGTCACATAACCGTCGATTGATGAGGCTGGCGTCCGCGAATTATAAGGAGAATGAGTGTTTGCAAAGGAATCAAAGGAGGTTTGAGGCTACAAAAATGTACACAATACAGGAGCTCACAAGCCGCAGAGCACTGACGCGGATCGGCCAACAGGTGTGCGCTTGGACTATCTTATGCAGTCTACGATCTTGCCTTGTTCAAACCACTACTTATAAAGCTGGACATGAAAACTGTTGGTTTGTGACTAGCCGATCGCCGTCTTAGTGGTGCCCTGTGTAGATTTCGTTTGCATTAGCTTCGTCATATAGCGCGTCGAGTGACATTCGTACTGCTGGTTCTGCGTTTGGCTCGCTCTCGAGCTACGGAATGCACGAGTTGACGTAGCTGCACGCAAAGCCACCGAGCAGCGAGTCCTACCACGGCGCTAGCAAATCATGCGTGTTCCAGACCACGTGGTAGTACAGGCGCAGCATGTCGGTCTCTTTTCTTTGGCTTTGCGGCATGCTGTTGCTTGGGCGGTTGGTTAGCTGCCTGGCGAATCGAAGAATTAGCAAATGAGTGAGATGGATGAAAATGATGGCACTCATGTAAGAATGGGTGCTCTCTATCTCTCTCCCATTTGCTGCGATGAAACCAGCAGCAAATGTGCTGGAAGGACTGGTTTTGATGATGATTCGAAATTATCATTCTCGCTTCGACTTGATATGGTGGATACCGCACAGGAACTTTATAACTTTCGTTTGGACATTTTGCTTCAATAAAGAATGAAGCCAAGCTCACAATCATTTTTGAATGCCCGGCTTTGCTGATTACTTCAGTAAAGTACTGTTACAGGGAAAACGTGTCCATAACAAATGAAAGGTAACCCAATGTCAGTTGTTGAAGTTACCTTTTAGGCAATGCGCGCCTCTGATTGGCTGAATATGAGACTGCAACGTTGGTTGCCTTTTGCGGAATGTGGAATCCGCAAACTTCGAAGTGCAACTTTGGCATTCGCGCATTCCGCGGTGAGTGTATACGAGGAAGAGAAGGTGAGTGCGTGCGTGCGAATGCTTGGTTATCTGGTTGTATATCTATCTCTGCATATGTATGTATGGCTTGCTCACACACTGCCATACGCTTTTGTGCATTGTCGGCGCGCAGTAGCAGGTGGTTGGGACACATTCAGCCAACTGTCATGAGCGCGCTCTCTGGGTCCGAGACCGAGACTGACACGGAGCAGTGGTGTAGGACGAAGTTTGCACGCGTGCACTGCGTGCGCCGGTACTCGCACTCGCAATCACTTGACCAACCACCACGAGAAGATGCACCTCGTCCGTATGCGCGAGTGACGCGTCTTGTTCGCAGGAAGCAGCCGTCGAAACCACGAGTTGAGAGTGGAGTACAATGTGATGGAGAAATCGCTGGTGAAGCAACGAAGGAGAGATTTCTGCACGTTTTCGAGTTTCAGCCTAGCACTGATGCGGAGCCAACGGGCGTCGACTTCTTTCATGGAGTCCTCGAAGATAGCGATTGTGAAGATGGCAACAATGAGGATGAGTGCTGTGAAGCCGTGGCGGTGCAGCACAAGTGGTGGCTGAAAGAGCGCGTACGGGTACTTTTGCGATACTTGTAGAAGTTTAATGTATGTGTGGCTGCGTGCGTGTCTTGTCATGTTTCGCTGACGGGAATCCTTGAAACTGCAAATTCGCAGGAAAAGCTGCTCAAGGCGCAGCGCAGAGTGCATCGCTCGCTGGACAAGGAGGGTGCGCCGGCTCTTGGCATATGCTAGCAGTTCACGCTGACATGAGGACAATAGACGACTAGCAGTATTGATATTTACCAAGCAATCCAGTCCGTTTTTGCATACAATTGTACGATGTGCGGCTCTCATTTGTTGCGTCTCGAGGGCGTGGCAATGGCATCAAGAACAAACGGCTCGCCAGAAGCAGGCTGTGCACTCACATACACAACGCCATTCGCAGACCGTCGGACAACCGGTCCGTCTTTGCTGCCATGGCGGTTCAGTCGCGCTTCCACTACGCTGCGCGTCATGTCAGTCTGCCACTCCTGTCGGATGATCTCCTCCATCTCTGCGTCACTGAGTCTGACATTCTCTCTATATGTATATACACACGTAGAATCCCATTAGAGCGCGTTAGTACCAGCTATCAGCATCCCGCGGCGTCATATATTGCACACTCACACGGCAAGTTGCTGCTTGAGTGCCTGGAGCGCGCTCTGCACGTACGCCCGAGTCGGCTGTAGCTCCGGGTTGTTGCGAAATGTGTTGATCTTCGCGCCGTAGACGCTCATGTGCATGGGCTTGCCGGCAAACTGTTTCCACTGCGCAGGCAGCTGATCCATCTGCTGCTCCACGCGCTTCACGCGCAGCGCCATCTCGAACTCGTTGTTGTCGCGGTGTGTCATTTTCAAATTGGGCAAGCTCAAGCAAAGTTGAAGCGAAGCGGCGTAAATGTGACGCGAATAGGAAATGGTATGTGGTCCACATAGTCATTAAAGATTCTCATGTTGGTGTGGACCACCTGACATTCGGTCCAGACAAGAAGGGACGCCTCGCCTTGATGTGACTCACTCTCTTTTTGAATCCTACCAAGCGAAAAGAGCCAACGAGCCAACATCATGATTCCCGACCAGCACCCGGTCGTCCAGGCGTTCCTCGGCACGCTCGTGACATGGGGGCTCACGGCTGCAGTGAGTATTTGACACCCGCACGCGCGTGTGTCTGTGCACGTTGCTGTCTCTTCCCTATTTATCGTAATGGATGTGGTTGCTGCTTGGCGCCACGCGTTCTGCGCCACGTCAGACTGGCGCTGGTCTTGATGGGCAACGAACGAATCTTGAGTTCAGATTCTCCAGGAGGGAGCGTAATGCGGCGCATGCGGCGCGTGACGCTTCCTTTATGAATGGAGCTCTCATATTAATTGCATGTGTGCGTGTGTGTGTATCGATGTGTGTGTATCGATGTGCTAGGGCTCTGCGATGGTGTTCTTCCTCGATGTGAACGACAAGAAGAAGAGTCAGAAGATCCTCGACTGGATGCTCGTACGCGACGACCACACTCTGCGTCTATTTCATATTCAATGAGCAATATGTGACCTTGATTTTGTTGTATCCTGTTGCTTTTCAGGGCTTTGCAGGTGGCGTGATGATTGCCGCGTCGTACTGGTCGCTGCTCGCGCCTGCGATTGAGATCGCCGAGGAGTCAGGGATCTACGGCCGCTGGGCGTTCCTACCTGCTGCGATCGGCTTTGGTCTTGGCGCTGCGGCGCTCTTTGCGACCGAGAGCGTGCTGCCGATGATCGAGAAGTGGTTCGGCAAGCCAGAAGACCTGAGTAAGAAGAACGACGACATGTACAACGCGAAAGTGGGGACGGGACCCGACCCAATGGCGAGCTACGGCGTGCACGCTGGCAGCAAGACAAGCAGGTTTGTCGGATGTCTAGACTGTTGTTGAGCAGTAGTAATATGGGGTATCATCCACTACTAACTGGTGTGTGCTGGTCGTTGAAATGTGTAGCTACCGTCGAGTGCTGCTGCTCGTAATCGCGATTACGCTGCACAATCTACCTGAAGGCATGGCGGTCGGCGTCGGATTTGGAAGCATTGGCCACAGTCCAAGCGCCACTTTCTCGAATGCTGTGAGTCTTACCATCGGTATTGGTACGTTGCATAAAGTCTTTCTCCACCAGGGCCTTGCTCTACTCAATTAGAAGGCTTCTAACTCATTCCATTCTGGTGCTATTGCTGTTGTTGTGAAAAACAAAACCAGGCTTGCAAAATTTCCCAGAGGGTCTTGCTGTGTCGATGCCGCTTCGCAGAGAAGGCATGTCGGCCTGGAAAGCGTTCATGTGGGGGCAGCTCAGTGGTCTGGTCGAACCGATCGGAGGGGTACGTCAACCGTGTTGCTATTATCCATTCCATCATTCCTTTCCTCACAGTTCGCTGCTAAAATTGTCGCTGGCGGCGTCGTTCTCTTTATCTCCTTAGATCATTGGTGCAGGCGCCGTGATGTACGTGCAGCCGATTTTGCCATACGCTCTCGCGTTTGCCGCGGGTGCGATGATCTTTGTGGTTGTGGACGACCTCATTCCAGAAGCGAACCAGAGTGGCAATCAGAAATTGGCCACGTTTGGGGTCATCGTGGGCTTCATCGTCATGATGGCCATGGACGTCGCGCTCGGATAAGCAAATAGACTCGAGACTGAGAACCAGCTTATCAGTCAGTCCGTCTGTCACTACCACTTCATGTTAGAAGATCAAGAAGAAAAAACTGATTGTCTAGTAACATACATGTTCTTGTGCTTTATGTGCACTACACGGGCTACTTTGGGTGACGATGCATTCGATGAGCTTACCTCAATACACCTGTGCATGACACCACACTTCCGTGTCTTGTTCATTTGTGGCCAAAGTCCTGGTTGTTGCCAGCATGCTGATCATCGTCGTCATCGTGCATAAGGATGAACGAGAACGCGCTCACTGTGTCCTCTTCATCAAACAACACAGCAGGTGAGTCAATCACTTTTGGGTTTCTAGCTTCTCCTTGTTCCTGCTGTTGCTTGCCATTATCCTTCTTCTTCGCCTTCAAAGTCTTCTTCATCGTCGCCTCGAGCACTCTCTCCACCCTTACGCTCTTGAGCTCCATCCAGAGCGCATTCACAAGTCCTGCGACTCCGAAAAAAGTTGCTGCGACGAGAACCCACTGGATCGCAATGTTTGAATCCCCCAGTGGCGACGCGACTGAGCGAAACGTGTCACCCCCAGGGTTGAGACTCAGCTCGACCATCGCTACTCCATCGCCCATTCCTCCACTCGAACTGCGCACCGAAGCCTCGCAGTTGGCTCTCGCGAATCCGATGCGTGAGTTGTCGATGTCGTAGATCACGTTGTAGTTGGTCAACGCGCTGGCGCCAATGATCGTCGATTTGGCGCCGTCCCCGAAAGAGATCGTGCCGGCGAACCGTCCAGGCGACATCCGATAAAAGTAGAGCTCGGGCTTCATGCATAGCTTCGCATCATTGAGAAACAGGAAGCAGATGCTGGGGAACTGCGCCACCTCGGATTCGGAGAGCGTGTAGTACGAGCTGCTGATCGGGAACTGGGCATTTCCGACTGCCTTGCGCCACGCCTCTTTGAAGGGCTCCTCCACGGCCGAGGGTAAGTACAGGAACGTCGTGCCGCTGTCGAACACGCAGCCGCGCTCTTTGTTGTACACCTGGCTGTCCACGTCCATCGACACACTACCCACCTGGATCGAGAGCAGCGTGACGGTCCAGTACTGGTACCCGGTGTCTCGGATCGGCGTGTACATGACCTTGGGGTCGTAGTTGATCGACAGATCCACACCTCCTAGCGTGAGCATGCCGCCTTGCGTACCCAGACACTGCGAGAAGATCCGGGACTTCGTGACTTTGTTCCGGTAAAACTGCTCAAAGATCGAGTCTGGGTGCTTGGAGAAGCCCATGATGCCGTCCGACGTCTGCAGGTTGAACACACCGTCCTGCTTGTAGATGCACCCGAACTCGATGTTCGACTTGAACTCAGGTTGGTTCTGCGCAAACTGCATCTCGTCCGAGACCTTGTAGGCGACCCAGTAGTCCCCTTCCACGTACGTCTGACTGTACTCGCACTTCTTGTCTACGCACTTCTTGCAGGTGTTCAGTGTCGGCTTCTTGAGTCCGAAGCTAAACACAGACGCCAACTCGGACTCAGTGGACGCAGGCGAGGCGACATCGCACGCGAGGTACTTGGTCTTGTCCGTGAATCGGAACGGTGCGTTCGAATGCGAGTCGCCGCAGCCGTGGCAGCCTTCGCAGATGAACGCCGTCTTGCCGCTGCCCGTGTCGATGATCAGCTCGCGCGTTTGGCCACCGACCTGGACCTGGATCGTGTGCGAGCCTTCGCCGCTGTAGATGCGGGTCTCAGCGGCTTCATGGTGGGCACTTGTGGCATTCTCGTGCGCCTCGCCCACGAACGAGTTGCTGGCGATCTCCTCAGCGTCGACCTGGAGGGTTGAGAGCAAGCGCGTGGCTTCCAGTGAGTGGGGCTGTCTGTTCAGCCGGAGTTGTATCACGGTTGCGTCTGCGTGAGTGACTGGTAGCGAGGTGATAATCGCCAAGGACGACAGGAGCGCCACCAGCAGTCCATGTTTCCCAAAAAGCCGCATGTTACGTAATGAAGACAACGGCTACTGCTCGACGCCTGTGCTGCTTCAGTGTGAGCGCTGGGAAGGCAAAGACGTTGTAGCTACTGCGCGTGAGAATGACTGACTGCTGGTAATAGCTGCAGCTAGCTCTCCGTTTCGCTTCGCTGGTTGCGCTCGCAACGACTTTCGTTTCAAATGCTTCATTTATCATCTGCCATGCACCAGTAGATCTTCCGTTTGGCGGTGGTGCGTCTTTTCAGGAGGAGCCGGCCAGTCACCAAAGAGTCACATCACGCAGCGCACACCAGGCATTCAGTTCCTTGAGCAGACAAGGTGTGTGTATGCGTCTTGATCCGATGTTGCGATGCATCTCGTCATTCAGCGATCAAAGCCAAATAGTGTGTCGATGTGTACAACTGAGAAACCTGGGGCTGCACGGTCCACGAGGTCAAAACTGGTTTATTCAATAGATAGACTTTTATATTAAGGTTCCTTTCTCGAATGTGCACGGCTTACTGATAGAGTGGGGTGGAGTGGCTGGCTGGCTTACGAAGACGTTGAAGACATCATTGACGTAAAGTCCGCCTTCCTTCGCAGATGCCTGCCGGTCACCAGTGGTTGCGCGTAGCTGGCAAGCGACTGCCGCCTTCGTTCATCGGCGAGCTCCATCTCCAGCAACTGTACAATATCTTCAAAATTGGGGCGACGTGGCGCACTCTCGTGCCAGCAGCGTCGCATGATCTTTGCAAAAAGCGTGGGGCAATCCTCGGGAATCTCTGGGCGATGGCCACCCAAAACTGCTTCCGAGAGCGCAAGCACACTGCCCGGGATGTCCACGTACGGGATCTTGCACGTATAGAGCTGCCAGCACATGATGCCAAAACTGTACACATCGACCTTGACCGAGTACTCCGATGTGGCTTCGTCCTTCAGCACCTCGGGTGCCTAATGGATGAGTTGTTCACCGCAATAATTAGAGACTGAACAATCATTTCCATGAATGAGAGTGATAAAGCAAACAAGCAATCATCGAACTTACCGCCCAGCATGCGCTGCCGATATTCGTCGTCATTTGCAGCGTCAGATCCGCCGAAGGGTAGAAGTCTGGACGCTGGTGCTTCACCACCTCGTTCTTTTGGAACAAGCGCGACTCGCCGAAATCCGCCACCTTGAGCATCTCTTGATCGGAGTCAAAAATACAATTGAGCGGCTTCAAATCACTGTATTTGGACAAAGTCAAAAGAAAAAGGATGAGAAATAGGCTAATTGATGACACGCCAGAAAGCTGAATGGATATCCACACACACTTACCGATGAATGATGGGAACGGGAAGACCGTGAAGAAACCGCATCCCCATTGCAATCATGTGCGCGTACCGGAGAACGGTTTCATACGGCAGACTTGCATTCGCATCGAGAACATCCTGCAGTGTACCGCCACCGAGGAACTCGTACACAATGTACAAGTTGCTGCCGCTGGTGTAGCACCCATACGTCATCATCACGCACGGATGCATTAGTTTCGACGACAGGTATGCCTCTTCTTTCATCTGATCCAGGCACTCGAACTGCGTATGCTTGAACGTCTTGACTGCGACATCCACGGTGCGCGAGATCGAGTTCTCCATCACACCTTGGTGCCACTTCGCCTTCAGAACCAAGGCGAACGTACCCTCACCCAGAATATTCACAGGATCCTCGAACTCGATGTTGTGTGGGTCGATGGTCTTGAGTGACAGCCCGAAGTCAAACGCCTTGCGACACCGGTGGAAGTTTGTGAGCGTGATGACCGCCGTGCCTACACCAAGAACATCGAAGATCGACTGCAGAATGAAGAACAAAAGCTGCATGTCTTCATCTGCATGGCGGTCTGGATCAGGCGACTGGATACCTGTGAGCGTGATCAAACTCCCCCAGCAGATGAAGAACAGCACCAGGTACGAGCGAGCCACTTTGTTCAGTCGTCCTGTCGCGGAAATTGGATACGACTCGCCAATCGTGCGCTTGAAGCGGATGTAGAAGATGAAGTTGAAGCCGAACGCCAGCAGTGGGTAGTACACGTACAGGATCAAGCGACACGTCGGGTACAGGCACGGCTGGAAATTGTCGAGCGCGATGTTCGTATCGTACTTGCGATATCCAACGAGCGAGAGCGTGACAGACCCTAGTAGCGACAGCAGCATCACATTCACGGTGTAGGTTCGATATCGCTGCTTGGCGCTGTGCGAATCCAACAGCACGTCGGCGTACGACACTACAGAACGGTACATGTTGAACGCGATCGCACACGTGAACGAGATCTGCCCGAAGTTGAAGAAACTCTCCGCCATACAGAAGAACAGGTACGCGATGTCATCTACGCTTTCGTTCACAAACTGCACGCGAAGCAGCGACGTGATCCAGTAGCCACACTGCACAAAGCTCAGCTCGAGCACCAACGGCAGCGAATATGTGCGGAACGACCGGAACGTGATGTGCATCCCAATCACCACCAACGACATCCACAGCGACAGCGACATGAGCACGCAATGTACGTAGGTATACAACCTCCTGGATACGCTGCTTGTCTCGACATCGTCTTCACCTGTTTCACCTTCATCTGTGCTGCCACTAGCACTGCTATCCTGGGAGGAACTTCCAATCAGACTGATACCGGATCTCGCTGTCCGCGGCGGCAGCGTGCCGTTCAACGACTCGTACAAAGGGTTGTCTTTTGCTAGTGTCGTCACAGGAGTTGGAGTTGCTGTCATGGGTGTCGGCGTCGGTGCTGTTACTGTAGAATTGGAACCATCTGTACTATTGCTCTTGCCGCTCGAATTGTTCGCAGCAGTCGTCCGTGCGTCAATGCCCACTTTCGCGATCATGACGGCCGCAACGATGAACCCGGAGAGTGTCATGCCGATACAAAGCATGAACAGGAACAGTTTCTTGCGTGTCCGTGCAAGGTGCTGACTTTTCTCGAGCTGCTTGGCCCGCAGCGCTTCTTTTGTGATACGTCGCTGGATGCGGCGGCGGTTTCTCGCTTCGTGGTCGTCTTCGTCGTCACCCACGCCAATCGTGCGCTGGTTCTGGATCTGCCGGAGCTCCTCTTCGTCAAGCTCGAACTGGTTCGGGGTTTCTAGTTGCGCCAAATACATGGCTTCCTCGCTCGTCAGCTCTTCGGTGGATACCCCTCGATCTCGAATGCCGACTACCCCTCCTCCCCCGACAGGGTGGGGAGATAAGTCCCCACCACCGATACCTGTGAGTGCGCTATCCGTGTACCGTGCAGATGACGACATGCGGTTCGACGAGAGCGATGACGAGTACGACTCGAGGATGCTGCGCACGTAGAGCTCCTGGTCGATGAGGATCTGCTGTTCGTTACGACGTGGACGCTTGGCCGAGCGCATGGTGACCATGCGCTTCCACCACTTGGGTCTCCGCTTGCCCTCGCCATCTGTGTACTCTGCGCCGCTCTCGTCGTCTGTGCTCGTGGCGCCGCTCATCTGGCTGTTGTGCGACGATGCGAACGACGAGAGCGTCGACGGCGCGGTCATCGTCGTTGTCGTCAGGAATCTACTACTGCTCGTAATGCTCGCGCCGCTCATGTACGACAGCGACGCCGCGCTGTTGTCTGCTAGTCTCCTACTGCTCGTGTTGCTGGTCGTGGCCGCCGTGAGCGGCCGCCTCGGCTCTTTCTGCTGCGACGGTGGCATGGGCGTCGTGGCGTCATCGCCGTCTGCCGAAGCTGCGGGTAGCAGAGATGCTGGCGCAAATACAGAGGCTGCTGCGGGTATTAAAGCGGTCGCTTGCGCGTCGTCGTCCATGCTTCTGCTGCGCGCCGGCGCCTGTCGGCATTTATCCACGGCCGCGCGCGCCACTTTCCCTGCTTTAGCGAGTGCGGAGGTGAGTGAGTGAGTGAGTGAATGCGGGTGCGTAATGCGGGTTTGTTTGTTTCCCTTCTTGCGTGGTGACGGGGCTTTTTTTCTAAATGCGACGCATACAAACTCCCATATAATCTGTGCTGAAAGCGCGCATTTTGTTGGGTTTTGGCTTGCTTTTGGGAAAAGGGAAAGGAGGGGAAAAGGGGAAAATCGGTCAGTACCTACAAAAAATGGCTCTGTGAAGTAAAACTTCACAGAGTGGACTGACTTGCAACATGAAAATAGAAACGGTGCTTTTTGGGTGGGGAACATCAAATGGCTCTGAAGTAGCGCGAACTCGACGAGTCGAGTACCACCTCAAACAACAGCGAGAACCAGACCAGATGCCAGAGGAGCTCGCATCTCTTCTTCTTCTTCTTCTTCTTCTTCTTACCGTACAACTGCGAGAGCGAACGACAGACGACACAAACAGCAGTGCAACTCGGTATCCTTTCGTTCGCGCAAGGTCGACGAATTGGTGGTGGAACTCGAAGGTAGAGGTACAGTGTGGATGAAGGTATCACTGTTCAATGTAAAAGCAGCAAGAATATATTAGACTGTATGTGTAGGCAAAGCTCCAGGTTGCGCATCTTCTATTGTAAGTGCGCGAAACACAGTAAATAAAGCATACGTGGAGAGAACAAGTTCACATTCGCTTGACTTCATGTTCCGATAGGTTTTGTTTGACTGTCATGAAACGAGCAAGCTTTGTGTGGTGTTGTAAGGCTTGAGCCTATTTTAAGGCGGCTTCTGTGAAGTAGCACGATAAAATGGCGGGGTAGGGCGGGAGGAGATGGCTTCACGCTTTTCTACATAAAAGAGCCAGTGATGAGATTCAGCCAATCAGTTCGCACAAAGACATCATTTCTGCCAATAAAAGTTTCGATTGTCACAGTCAAGCACCAAGAAATAGAAATACACCACAAGCGAGCGAATGCTAACCCGTCTGGGATTCTTAATTTTATGGTTCTGAACGCGTATTGCCAATTTTTTAGCGCTGTCATTTGTTGAGATCTCCAAAGCCATATCGAGAAACCACTCCATTTTGATTTAACTGAAGGAATAATGCCGATGAGCGTTGTTCACTGCGAACTATGTACTATCCGCAGTCAGATGGTGGGCGCCATGTGCACACACAATGGAAGGCGACGCCGGGTTCCCCTCTTTGTTCTAACACGTGATCTGAACATTTGTTACCAAACCGAGAGCTGCTTCAGTATTTCTCAAGCGGTGGCAAAACACCCAGTTCACTAATCACTCTCATATTTTATATATATTTTTCGCTTAAATCAGCTCGCACGCACGATGATTCTTAATCAGAAATGTATACGAAATGGGTTCTACTGTAATTCTAGGGGACACTGTGCTGAGTCTTCGTTCTCATAGACCGCCCCGCCATCGAGATCGTGCTGCATCTGCATCAACTCGCGGATACAGTCTCTCTTGCTGTGTGTCCAGGTAATCCATTTCGCTCTCTCGCACTGAGGTGCTTGAACGCGGTTGTCGGCTCTTTGCTCTGTATCAAGAGAAGCTTGCGTTAGCATGGAGTACACATCCAGCGTTTTGCGTCAGCAGCGACCGATTTCGAAATTTGTGTGCGGGGCTACATATACGAGCTTTGATATAGGATTCGACATTTGCATGCATTTGATGGCGTCGGACGTGGTAAGAATTTTGCATTTGTACGGATTTGCTGATCTTCTGTGAATGACTAACTCTGCTGTTGTTCATTCATAGATAACAGAGTTTCTTTTGCAGCTGAAATAGCAGCGCCAAGACCTGGCAATCCGCCTCATTACTCAGGTGTGTCGCAGTTGAAGCCCAATCGTGGTAATTATTGTTTGTTGGACTGCCACACTTCTCACACTTTGCAAAAGCCCTCCAAGGTAACAAGCAGCACAAGGCCACGAGCGCCAGCACCCAGCATCTAGATCAGCAAACATCAATACAAGCGACTGAGAACACAGACAGACAGACCGAGAATGAAGCTCTCCAAGCGCATTTCCAAGTGGTTCGATCACATCGGCAAGTGGTTCCACAAGCGCTTCCACAAGCTCAAGAAGTAGGAAGTCGACTCCGATCGAGCGAAAAGGCGGATGGTGAAGCGTGAGATCTCTCCAGTAGTCGAATGAGACCGACGCAAGGATATTTCATCTACACACGATGCCAGGGGCAGGCATGAAGACATTCGCAAGCGGGTAGCCCACAACACTATAATACATTCAATTTCGGAATTTGGTACACTCCACTCGCTACTAGCATACTCACTCCGAGGTACAGTGCTGGCTTCGTACTAACTCGCTTTCGTACTTGCTCACTCACTCATTACATAATGTACCCCGCGTGGGTTTCGTCGAACGCGCCAAGCGATCGGCTGTTGCTCTGATTGCTGATCTGGAACGTGCCGCTCTCCTGCGCCAGCAGGTTGGCCGTGAGCACGTTGTCCTCGAGGATCGTTGCGTGCTTGCGCGAGCGGAAGAGCCGTTTGACCGACTTCTGCTGCAGGCGCTGGCCGAGGCGCCGACACGCATAGGACCCTGAGCCGCTGCTGGTTGCGGTGTTGCTCGAGTTCGAAAACCCGTTTCGCACGAGCGCGCCGCCGCCGGTGGTGCTCTCGGTCCTCGACGTATTGGGGAACTTGGAGGTCGAGACGAAGTTCATGCACGTGGGTTGCTTGCATGGGAACAGCGGCCGCCCGAGCCAGACGGGCGAGCCTGGGAGTCGAGCTTGAGGTTGAGAATGTGCATGAGAGTGGCCAACACTCTACTGAGACTTTCGGTGATGGTACTGGTTGTGCTGGGTGTGCTGTTCCCCGCCACTGCCGAGCATTGCGAACGGCTGGCAGAAGCGGATGTGGTTGTCGTCGAAGAAGTAGAGCGCGTCGCTCGAGCACTCGAAGGAGCGCATGTGCTTGACATGGTGCAGGAAGCCCGCGTCCATGAGCATGTTGTCGAGGTGGATACCCTCGCTCGCGGTCGCCACCGAGTAAAGGCCGTCGCGGATCTTTCCCACCATCATCTCGCCATTCACGCTTGAGTCGCCACCGATCTTGAAGAATGCCAAGTTGTGTTCCAGTTCGTCCTGGAGCTCAGCCGTCAGCATCAACGCCACTTCCTCTTAGATCCGCTCGAGCGCTGCGACGATCGCCTACGCGCTGGGGCGGTGTGTCCAATCAAGAAGAACAGACCTCCCGCTGTCCAGAAAGGTAAGACACACACACTCTATCTAACACCTGGGTACCTACCAGCACAAACATATTTTGATATCGTTTTGCAGTGGTTAACAGCAGCCACTACTTTGTACTGCGCTGTGTGGATCAGAACTGGTAAGCTTGTATACATGTGCACATGGCTGTGTGGTTGTTAACATAGTGAGCACTCTGCTTGCTTACCTCTCTATACCATGTAGGTCGCGACGCGTTCATCGGCATTACCTTTGAGAACCGCAGCGATGCGTTTGACTTCAACGTCGTGATAGACGATTTCAACAAGTAAGCTGTGGACAATTTGCCAAGTGTTTGGACGCGTGATCAATGAAACCACTGTGTCAATGTAATCCATTGCTTTGCAGAGAGCTCCAACGAGAGCAGATCGTCGCTGAGGAGTCGCTGAAGGCGCCGTCCGCAACCAAAGACTAATCGCTCAAGCAGGGCGAAAAGATCAAAATCAAGATCAACACGACGCGCAAGAGCAGACACGGGCGACGACGCGAACGACGATGGATTCGGCGCCTCGCTGTCGAGCGGCAAAGCCAGTAGCGGCAGTAGTAGTGGAAGTGACGGCGGCACTGTGGACTTGGTTGGGTTCTCGAGCTCCTCTCCGTACGTACTCCATGTGTCTTCTGGCATCCTATTTTGTCTGCCCATCACCTAATCGCTGACTGTATCTGTGCTATGGCACATTTAAATCTAAGGTCTCAATCGTCTACTGGTGGTGGGTGGGAAACCTTTTAGGTTGAGTCCGTTTTTCGGTCCGATTGACTCGGACCACCGAGTGGAGTGGTATCCAGCAGCAGCGTGATAGCTAACATTTGTTGGCCACCATGACGAATGTATACAACGAGAGACTTTTCACGAGTGGTTTTCTTCATCAGAATCCTAATGGAGGTTATCAAACAATCACCACCAATCGCAACAGCTGAAACTTGAAACTGTTTTAGACAATCAAAAAGGTTTCCTTCAGAGTGTTGGTCTGGTGGCCCCTCTCAATCTCTTTTTTGGTGTGGAGTGAGCCACTGTGTGACCCAAAGAGCGTGTCACCCGTGGCATGTGGCACACGCTCACCACCAGCCACACACACACGATAACACAAGATCCAGAATCTGAGTTGCCAACAAGCAGCAGACAGAGAAAGCTCATCAATCGATCTCTTGACCACAATGGCGCCCCCGCCGCCGATGACGGAACAGAGCGTGCTGCTGCAGGAGAAGCAGAAGCAAAAGCGCTACGACGCGGCGCTGCAGCTGGAGGAAGACTCCCCCCACAAGGACGTCACGCTCTGGGAGCTGCGCGTGCTGCTCGTGCCATGTACGGGAGCACAACGATCAACACGCAACCACTGTGCTGTCTGTCTTTGTGAGTTGTTTGCTGGTACTGACGTTAATGTGCGTGTGTACTTGTTGTTGTGCTGCTAGACTTTTGGCCAAAGACGTGGGGACTGGTACGTCGACTTTGCATGAGTCTCCTCTCGATTCTACTCGTGTGGCTTGACTAACACGTGAGGGGGGATGCTCTCTTTGTGCAAACACATGTGCAGCGCTTCCGAGTGTTCACGTCGTTCGTGTTCATGTTTGGCTCGCGCGGCTCGCGCATTCTGGCGCCACTCTTCCTCAAAGACGCCACAAACTTGCTCTCAGCGAGCCAATTGACTCAGTTCCCAACGTTTGACATCGCCATGTACTGCCGTACGTTATTGCAATACATTCACTTGCTTGCTCGTGTTCTCTCGCAATTGTGTGATAGCACATACACACGCACACACACGGATGCGTGGAGCCTAACAACTGCCTGTATGCTTGTATGCTTGTTTGCCAGTGACGCTGTTCCTCTTCGCGTCCGCCAAGCAGGTGCAAACGTATCTTTACATGACCGTCAAGCAGCACGCGTACCAAGACGTCGCCGCAAACGTGCGTACACATACACACATACTGTCATCCTACTACTCTACGCAGGATCCAACCTCACCATTTGTTTTGCCACCGACCACTTCTAGTTGTTTGCGCACCTGCACGACCTGTCGATGAACTACCACCTGACCAAGAAGACGGGCAAGGTGCTGCGCGTGCTGGACCGCGGCTCGTCCAGCACGGACAACATCGTGAACGTGATCTTCTTCCGCCTGCTGCCGACGCTCGTGGAACTCGTGGTCGTGTCCATCGTGTTCGTGTTCTCGTTCAAGGAAAAGATCCTCTCGGTCGTGTGCGTCACAGGCGTGGTCTTCTACGTGGTCACGACGGCCATCGGCACGCAGATCCGCCTCAAGTTCAAGAAGGAGACGAACGAGCATGACAACAAGGCGAGCGAGAAAGCGGTCGACTCGCTCACGAACTTTGAGACCGTCAAGTACTTCTGCACGGAGGAGTACGAGCTCAGAAGGTACATGGTGAGCATCAACCTGTTCCAGAAGTCCCAGCTCTCCACGCGCAGTCTGTTGAACGTGATCGTGACGATGCAGCAGCTCATCCAGCAATCGTGCTTGGGCATTTGCCTCTACATCACGGCGCGCAACATCTTTCGCGGCACGATGACGATCGGCGACTTTGTCGCGGTCACCGTGTACATTGCCAACATCTTCAAGCCGCTCGACTCGCTCGGCAACATCTATAACACGATCGTGCAGTCATTTGTGGACATGGAGAACTTGGTTGAGCTGCTGCGCATTGAGCCCGAGGTCAAGGACGTCCCGGGGGCGCCGTCGCTCCAGGTGGGGCATGACGCCAGCACGGTCGAGTTTATGAACGTGTTCTTCACGTACCCAGGCCAGCCAAAGGCTAATGGGCTCAAGGACATCAGCTTCACGGTGCCCACGGGCCACACGGTCGCGATCGTCGGCGCCACGGGATCCGGCAAGACCACGCTCAGCCGCCTGCTCTTCCGCTTCTACGACGTCACGAGCGGCAAAATCCTGATCAACGGCCAGGACATCGCCCATGTGCAACAAAAGTCGCTGCGTCAGAGCATCGGGATCGTTCCGCAGGACACGGTTATGTTCAACGACACGATCCGATACAACGTAAGGCTTGTTATAGCGATGGAGCTCTTGGTCTAGGTTGCCTATCTGATCCCTTGATGTTGTGTGTGCTTTGCCTATTGTAGCTCCTGTATGCACGTCAGAGCAGCACGGACGAAGAGCTCATCGCGGCGTGCAAGGCGGCCAACATCTACGACCTGATCATGTCGCTGCCCAAGGGATTCGAGTCGGAGATCGGTGAGCGCGGCCTGAAGCTCAGCGGCGGCGAGAAACAGCGCATTGCGATCGCGCGCCTGGTGCTCAAGAACCCATCGGTGGTCGTGCTGGACGAAGCCACGAGCTCGCTCGACACTATCACGGAGCGCAGCATCCACGACGCGCTCGAGATCGCGTGCAAGGGCCGCACGACGCTCATCATTGCGCATCGCCTCTCGACGGTCCGCCACGCCGACACGATCCTCGTGGTGGACAAAGGCCGCGTGCTGGAGACTGGAAGTCACACGTTCTTGCACCGACAAGGAGGAGGTAAGCGCTTTGCTCTTGTGTATGAGCGGGGTCGACATTAACGGATGATTGGTGACTGAGACCTTGGCTTGTGTGCTGTGTACTGTGCTTGCATGTAGTGTACGCCAAGCTGTGGACGCAGCAGTCGAAGGAGTCGGACGATGGCGGGGATGTCGCGCTTTAGAGAGAGAGAATGACAAACCTGCGGGGCTTCCTATATACATTCATAGATAGTGCGACAACCAAGATCCATCCATCCATGGCTGTTGTGTCTTGGTAGCAACAGCGCAGCGTCGACATACCGTACGTAGTTCCTAATATATCAAAGAAGACCATTTATATTCATTCATTTCGGTTTCCAAGCGCTCACATAGGCTTATCGTCTTATAACTATTGGTACAATACACTAACAATTGCCATCTTGCTCGAACGCTACTGTAAGTACACTGCAGCACACACCGAGGAGAGCGCGACGCCCATCGAGCACGTGATCGTGCGCCGGCCGCCAGCATTCGTCGATGATACACTCGACGAAGCCGACGACGTCGTCGAGCGTGTCATGGTCTCTCCCGCGAACCCGGCGCTCTCGGCGCTCTTGCTCGTGTCTGCAGGGGGTTTGCAGTCGTTGAGCAGCTTGATGAGCCGCGCTCGCTGGCTTCCATGGGAATTCACGCCCGAGGAACACTCGGGGATCTTCATCGCGACGCGCGCGAGGCGCTCGAGGCACTTTGTGTTGGCAGGACACTTGTCGTCCGCCACGCCGAGACAATCATTGTCCATGAGCACGTTCGCCATGAGCGCGACAATGACCTCAGTCTCGTCGCGACCGCAGGCGGCTTGTGTGACAGCAGACGTGGCGCTGACTGGGGCGATGGCGACCATCGAAACCAGCGCGATGGTGATGGCTACGAGCCGCCAGCTCGGAGACGAGATGGATGGCTTCATCTCACAAACTCGCTCGCTCGCTCTGCTCTCTGTGATCTATGAGAGCCTGAGCGACTGGAGCTATGACTTAGGCGAGCTTGAGGGGCTAGTGGGGACTAGACTTATTACGATGCAGTGAGGACAGTCAATGCGGCCTGTGCGATGGCTTCATCGCCATGAAACTATCGAACGAAGTTAGGACCACCTCATGCCTTCCTCTGGTTGAGTGTGTGTGCTGCTACACTCTATGGGGGCGAGTTCAGCACCGTGGCGAGAACTGAGAGATGTTTACTGGTTTACGCAAAACTGTTTACCTCGAATAAAACGAACCACATATTCTGCACAGCTAATATTTTGTGGGCAATCACTTTTGTGACATACATTAGACTGGTCATCAGCACACACAGAGGTCTTCTCTGCTTCAAATCATCCAAAGTACGAAAACGTGTGGCTCGCAACCGATTGCTTGGTTGAGCACGTGTGGCTCAGAATGGAGTGACCAAAAGTCTCCAAGTGGCCATCCCTCTTGTGTGTCAACCAAACGTACGTCCGTGGACACCTTCTTGATCACCAGTGTCTCGAGAGGCCCAACCAAAGACCTCACTGGTGAGACGTCGTCTGCCAACGTCTCCTCAAGCTCGATCGCCATTCATTTATCAGACTAGAAATGAATTGTCAGCACATATATTATCAGGTTTTTTTTCTGTCTTCTTCTCTTGGACATCCAGATCGCAATTTACAAGAACGCCGTGACGACCACAACGAACGAGAGCACAACGCTAGCCGAGAGTGAGAAGCTACTGCTGCGACCTGCTGTCGCCGCGGACGTGCCAGTGTTCGTACCGGCGTTTGGAAAGATGATGATGCCCGACGGAGCTGTCGTCGCCGCGGAAGGTGCTGCGGTGGTGGCGATCGACGAGTCTAACGAGTTAGCAGTGGTGGCGGACGGGGTCTTGGTGGCGGTGGTCGTCGTCGTGGTTGACGGCGTTTTCGTGGTGATCGTTGGCGTGGTGGTGGTGGTACTGCTGGTACTGCTGGCAGCCTTGCAGTCCTTGAGCAGTTGCTCAAAAGTCGTTCGCGGGTTCATGCCGCTAGCGACACAGTTAGGCATTTGCTTGGTCACCTTCTCGAGCGTCGCAAAGCACGCCGCACCGGGACATTCGTCGTTCATTGCGGCGAGGCAGTTGACGTCCGAGAACATCTGGTTCGTGAGCAAGAGAATTGTCTCAGCGTCCGCCTCCGAGCAGATCGGGACAGCGGACGCGCGATCGAACAAGGCGAACGCGATGGTAGCAACTGTGAGGGCGACTGAGGTGAACTTCATGTTGAGCGGGCTTGGAGTGGAGTTGGTGGGGTCTTCACTTGGATGAAGATTAGAGAATGGCAGTCCTCCACCAGCCCTTGCAGCAAGAGACCTCGAGGCTTTCTTTGTCAACTGCCAGCAAGAATGTAGGATGGTACTATTGTAGGTACATTCGTGTCCTTTGTCGCCGCTGAGCGCTGGGTTCAAGTAGTCAAGCTGGATGGGCGAATCTAGAAGTGCTGGGTACAATGTGAGGTACTGACCACATACTACACACGCCAGAAGTGCTGGGTACAGTGTGCGCCAATAAAACGTGAAAATGATGACTTATGTGGATATATTGGCCAATAACACGATTCAGAAAAGAAAAAAGGCCTCATTTTATAGCCAATCACGAAAGCAGTCGAATGAGACTGCTTTCGGCGAAAAAAACGCATTTTTGACTGAGCTATTGTCAGAAAGCTGGTTTGACAGGCACCGGTAATATATAAAAATCTATATGATTGCCGGTAAAATTTGAGCCACCCATTCGGATTGCTGTTTCAGAGGATGGAAGGTGGTTTTTTATCATCACCGCATTTTCTACTATCTATTTGGTCTTTTTCGCGGTTGGGGGTATCATGGGGGCGTCGGAGCTGTCTCCGGAGGAACGGAAGTCCATTTTGGTCCTCCACGACGCCGGTTTGACGCTCTCGGCGATATCTAACGCGGCAAAACGCTCCATCGGTGTGTGCCACAAGGTTATCAAGGCGCGCGGTCGACCAGCGAAGCAATCGCGGCGTGGAAGGCCGAAGAAAGTGACGGAGCGGGCGAAGCGGTCGATCGTTCGTGCAATGTCTGAGGAGGGCGCCAGCGCTAAGAGCGTCAAGCACGCATTGGGAGTCGACGTGAGTGTGCGAGCGGTGCAGCGCGTGTGCCAGGACGTACCGTGGCCGAAGTTCAAGAAGGTCAGGGCTGGACCGGAGCTGCTGTCTCGCCACCGGACCGCGCGCAGGAAGTGGACTGACGATCACGAAGCCAAGACGATCGCGGATTGGTCCAAGGTGTTGTTCAGCGACGAGAAGAAGTGGAACCTGGACGGCCCGGACGGCTTGCGTCAACGATGGGTCGACACGAGACGGCCTGATCCTGTTGCTGTGCGGCGTCACTCGGGTGGCGGCAAGGTGATGGTCTGGGGCGGCTTCTCGGAGACGCAAAAGACGCGTCTCAAGTTCTTTGACTGCAACGTCAACTCCGTCGAGTACATCGCGACGCTCCAGGACTATTTGC
>JALBZZ010000470.1:0-24329 GCA_038051095.1 Globisporangium irregulare
GTTGATGGTGGTTATTTGCTTACTTGGTTGTGAGTGAAAAGCATGCGAGAAGAGCACCACACGTGTAGATTGCTTGAAATTTTGTCGTGCGTATAATTTGATAATCTATCGAGTATTAGTGGGTATGGTTTATAAACGATGTTTTAATAGGGGAGGAATAACTGTACTACCTTAAATTACTGAGGGGAAAAAAGGGACAAAATCAGTATTTATTGTCAAAAACTGTGAGCAAGCGATTCAATCAAACCATTCAGCAGTTGAGAAGCTCCAAACCGCGAAATGGCTTCCTTCGACGACCTCGCATTCGTCTCCCAGGCGGTGAGCGTGTGAATCACGCGTGCGCTAGCATCCGTCCTCGCCTCACTAAGCTCTCTCTCTCTCTCTCCCTGTGCGCGCACTCACTTGATACTGTGTTGTGTGTTGTTTTTGCACAGCGAGCGGCGTCATCTAGCGCTGCATCCGCGCTGGTGCAATTGTTCTGTCGAGACTGCAACGAGGTCGCGCAGCTCACGACGGACGGTAATTGCTATTGTCTCCCCATTGCTGCCTACCTATATATGGGTAGTAGCGAGTTTTCTCAGTGGTTGATGGTGATGATTTCGGTGTGCAGACAGGAAGCGGTGTCTGATCTGCGGCTGCGAGCTGGAAGATCGCTCTGCGCGAGCGCAAGAGGTACCGTTAGTGAACTCGAAGTGTCTTCCTGCCCAGACGTGGTACACTCGCTCTTACCCAACTTATTCATTGTGTTACTTCGATCTCTTTTAATTCTCTAGATCGATGGCCATGGTACGCTCCCAGAAGGCGCGAATGCACAGGACCTGCGGTCGCTGGTCACGCGCCTGCTCTCTGCTGTCGGCGGTGACGAAAACGGCTTTGAAAACGAGAACCGACGGCCCGCCTCAGACGAGGCAGTCGACAATTTGGGCTCGTTCACAGCCGACCAAGTGTCGACGATCGAGGTTGCGATCACCGTGAAGGGGATCAAGGGAGAGGTTTGTCGAAGTTGGCATCTCGATCTATCTCTGCAATTAATACGTTTGCTGGATAGGTGCTGATGGGATTTCTTCTTTATTTGACGACTATTGGAAATGGCATACTCAGGTCGTTGCTGTGCCAGCGAACTTCGGTCCCTGCGAGTCGATTGCGCAGCGAGAAGTGCTGGTTGCCAACCCGTTTGACGGATCAGTGTCATTCAAAAATGCTGCTGCTATGAGTGGGAAGGTGCGGGCATGGTCCTGGTATCTTTCGCTTACAAATGCGTTAAGTGGGAGCTTCTTCTCACGTTTCCTATTTGATTGCCAAAATCCAGATCGTCGTGATGGAGCGCGGCGTGTGTACGTTTGCGCAAAAAGTGCTGCGCGCGCAAGCCGCCGGCGCTGCCGCTGCGATCATCATCCAGACGATGGACGTATGGCCGTACACGATGACGGATTCCAAGGGCGAGAGCAAAGCGATCTCGATCCCCGCATTCATGCTGAGCACGAAGCAGGGCAAAGGGTGCGTTTCTTCCATTGTGGGGAAAATGACTTCTGTCGGCTTAGTCTTTATGGCCTCGGTGGAGTGAAGCTGACGTGCTTCTGTGTATGTGTATGTGTGTATGAGGGGTATTATTATGATTCAGATTCGTCGAGTACCTGCGAGGCAAAGAAGAAGAGTCAACAGTTGCGGACATCACGGTGCGACGCGACGCGCGCGAGTGCGTCATCTGCCAAGTGGACATGTCGATCGGCATGAAAGTGACGCGCATGCCGTGTCAGGTATGCGTGCTTGTATCTTTCTCACTAGTGACAGGCAACGCCACCACCTCTCATAGCACAAGTACTGACAGTTATGGATTGCTCTGTGTGTCTGGACAGCACCTCTTCCACACGGACTGCCTCCACGAGTGGCTGAAAATCGGCAACTCGTGTCCGATCTGCCGCGTGGAGATCCCAGCGAAGAAGAGCGCCTCGCGTGGAGCGTTTGTGAACCAGACGGCACAGCAGCGCGGCGACTTTGCCTGGAACGACTGGTTCTCGTGATCTGGCGAGGCGGTCTACTGAGGTGTCTGCAGTCATTTTTGTAGCTTTAGCCAATCGATTCGGAGCTTTACCTGTGCGCTTAATCCAACGACGACTGAAATGCATGGCTTCATTTTCACCATAATCAAAAGTAGAATCCACAAATGACATTTTCGAGATTTGAATTTGCGCGGCTCTGATTGGCTGCTGATACAATAGAAGAAATAAATTGCAGCAAACTGCTGAAGAGCCATTCATCATCAAACCACATCCATCCGCCAGAAGCGACCAATTGCTACCTGCATCACTATCACCACCTACCTGCCTGCCCGCCATGGAGTTCTTCGCGTCCGCATCCGCCGCCACGGGCCCTGCGTTCTGCCCGCACTGCGGTACGATCCTCGACCACCCAGACACCAACAACATCGTCTGTTCCGCCTGCGAGTACCGCTGCCAGTACCAAGGTAACGAGCGTCACGACGTCACATCACCCCACGCCGCCAAGCGCCACCAATCACACGCGCTCGTCGTTTTGAATTGGCTCATTAATGTTGTGCACTGCTGTGTGTGTATTGCGTAGACCTGCCGTCGTTATCCGTGGTGACGCACAGCGAGGACAAGCCGGCGCCCAAGTGGCTCAAGACCGAGAAGGTGATGACCGAAGTGACAGGTCCGTCACGCGCGACCGTGGAGGAGACATGCCCCAAGTGTGGCAACCTCGAAATGGACTACTACACACTGCAGCTGCGCTCGGCCGATGAAGGCCAGACCGTCTTCTACGAGTGTAAGAAGTGCGGCCACAAGTTCTCGGTCAACAACTAACAGAATACAGCGAGCGACGAGCGAATTAGAGATTGCCCAAAAAGCCCCAGTGTGTCTGTCTGTGTGTCTGTATTGCTTTTCATAGTGTACTCGACTGTGTGTGGTGGTTATTATTTGTAGCATGCTGTTGTGTGTATTGTGTATATCGGCTCACTGCATGGAGAAGCCCGTGATCTCCATATTGATCACAAGCGTCAGGTACGTCTCGAGCTCCTCTTTCGTTTGATACATGGGCAGGTCGATGCGGTTGAAGCACGTGTGCGCCTTCGGGTACAGCCCTGCGGGAGGCGTGCCGCACGCCACGATCTGGATGCCGAACCGCCGCACGCGGCCATCGTTGCTGAGCAGCGCCTTGAAACCCTCGACCGGCACGCGGGACGTCCCCGTGACAAACTGCAGCAGTCTCGCGCGCTGCTCCTGGGAGAAGCCTCGGACGGTCTCCCAGAACCACTCGATCGCTTTCTTCTCGGTCTTTGTGGGTTGGTCGTACGCCTGGTACTTGACGTCCGAATGGTCCTTCCAGTCGTCCACGTCAATCTGCGGCACGCCGCAGAGTAGGAGCTCGAGCTCTTGGTAATCAAACACCGCCATCAGATTCCGCGGGATTACGTCGTAGAGCCCCTCGAGGATCGCTGACACCTGCTCCTTCACGCTGTCAAACATCTTGTACTTCATCAGCAGGTTCAGGTACTCGTCCTTATTGTCGTCCGTGACGGCGATGTCTTTACCCCCAGGCTTGAGCTCGTCCGTGATCACCTCGTCGTTCCCGTCGATGCGCTGGATCGTGAAGTCCAGGCAAAGCGCGTCGGCGTGGTCGTTGTCGCGAAGCCAAAGTGCATTTCGATACAGCTCTTCATCGAGGAATTCGAGATCCGAGAACGAGATCGGGACTCCCAGGATGTGCTTCAGCAGCGGTAGCGAGAAATGCACAGTCAGCAACTGTCCTTCGAGCAAGCACTTCGCGATCAATCGGCCAACAAACTGGTAGCAGCGCAGATGATCGTGGTGGATCTGGCTCGAGTTCGGATTGATCCAGTACCCGAGGTTCTCGACGTGAGTCGGCTGGAAGAGCCCAAACGACTCGTCAAACAGCTTCTCGCAGAGCAAGAGCACCCACTCGCGCATGAGTCCGCCTGCATCCAGTCCCGGTTCGTCAATGAACTCGATGCGAAGCCGCTGTCGGAGATCCGAAGCGGGCACCAGCATCAGCAAATGCATCGATTCATTCAGCACAGCATCGCGACGGATCTTCAGCAACAAGTGGCCTTCTTCCCACGGTATCGACACTTTCTCGATCTCCTGGAGGAACCAGCGCACTTTCTGGCGGAACGAGAGCGCCGCGACGGACTCAAAGTCGATGATGCTGCTCGCTCTCGGGAACTCGTCAACGTCGATCGTCTCTGCTTCGTGGAAATGCATCTCGGCTGGCACCCACTCGACATTCCCTTCTTCGTCCACATGTCGAACGTACCCTACAGACGGCTGGGCAATGAAATCTGTATCAAACAGACATCCTCCTCCATCTCCACCATTTGAGGGTGAGATCAGCATTGAGGTCGAGTCCATCTTGATGTGGATCTGTGGCTCGTAGTTACCGTCACTGTCCGCGGCTACGCTCATCGTCAACTCGGTCTCCACGCCGACATTGTTGCTCTGCCCTGTACCGCTGAACCCTCGTCTGCTCGCTCCTCCGAAAATGTACGACCCCATCTCCAGCGTCCCACCATCCGATGGTGGTGACGTCGGCGCGAGACTCGGCCGCTCGGATCCTAGTAAACTGAGGCGCGACGGCCTGCAATCGTCGATGCGCACCCATCGGAACTGCCCGTCCTCGGTTTTCTCGCGCTGCCAGAGGTTGCGACGCCGCGCGCCGCGCTGCCGCTGGTTCAAGTTCATCTCGTTCAGTCGGCGCACATGGAACGACCGATTCCTGGCTGCAAGCAGCGTGTTTTCCTCTAATGACATCATGAAGGACGTCGGAGGTTTGCTGTTCCGCGCTGGGGACGCCACCACTTGTTGGGATATAACTATGAGAGAACCAGATTAAGCGTTGTTCGTTTTGCATGGTCGCGTTGAAAGAGCAGTCATTGATGTGCGCCGGGTGGCTTACCTTGTGGCGTGCCGCACATGAGGCACTCTCGTTTTGCAGGATGGTTCTCGTGGTAGCAAACCGTGCATTGCCACTCGGTCTCGCCCGCCTCAATAAAACTGTAGCACACGAAGAAAGACTCCACGGATCAGTGATACTGTAATAGTCTCATACATATAAGCAATTTGCAATCAACCTATCGACCAGGGAGTGGCGCTGCATGTTGTTGTTCATGTTATCGTGCTCAACAAACCGCCGGATGCGCCGCTGGTGGTAGCAATACACGACTATGCTGCCCACGCCAATGCTGAGCATCACGCCCAGGAAGATGTAGATGTAGTACGCGACACCTGCGCATATCCCACATCAATCCAAAGGCATTCGTTAACGCCACACATTCGCCGTAATGTCAATCGGTGTAAACAAGGCTTGCGCACTCTGGTCCGGACCGCCCCTG
The DNA here is from genome assembly GCA_038051095.1 of Globisporangium irregulare. Classification (NCBI taxonomy): domain Eukaryota; phylum Oomycota; class Peronosporomycetes; order Pythiales; family Pythiaceae; genus Globisporangium; species Globisporangium irregulare. The sequence continues at coordinate 5,369 of JALBZZ010000470.1, forward strand.
TTGGCGTAGTACGGGTTTATGTTGCTGTTGTCGGAACTGTAGCTTCCACCATTCGCCAGCGTCGAGTTTGTCATGATCAGATCCGAGAGCACGCCGCTGTTGTTGCTGCTGGAGCTGTCCGCCTGCACGAGCTGTCGCGCCGTCGCCACGATCCGTCGAATGTGCGCCAGCTGCACATGCGGCTGGCGCTCGAGCATTGCTGCCTGCTCTTTACCCAGTCTCCTGTCGTTCCTCTTCTTCTTCACTCGCAGCGCAGTCGTCCGTCCCTGTTCGAAGGAGTCCTTGAAGCTCAGAAGCAGCAGCAGCGTCCCTTCGTCGAGTCGCAGCAATTGAAGCGAGCTCTCTCTCACACTCTCCAGTCAATGGTTTCTTGAACAACGGAAGCAATGCGTGCGCCTGGTGCTTATATGTCTAGTGGGATCTACCTCTGCGCTGCCGCCGCAAGTTCACCTGTCTCTGTATGAATGGCACTCGCTCGCTCACGCAGATAGAGAGCCCCCTCGCGCACTCGCAGCGACGGAGCGTCTCGCTGCTTCTCTTCCCCGTTCTTCTTCGCTTTTCCCCCATGTATTTATAGGCGCTGTCTTGCATTTTGGCGGTTTCTTCAAGGTTCAGCCAGCAAAAAAGTTCGAAATTTGATCAACTATGTAGGATAAAATACCTACATTTTAAAAATAAACGAAGGCTGAAAAACCTAATCTAAGCACTCGCTTGCTCCATACAAAATGTTACTGTACCATAAAACGAAAGCCGCGCGCGAGAAGAGCGAGCGAGAAAGGAAGAGTGAAGACATGACGATGGCGCCGCCACCGCCGCCGCCTTCGCCTCCTCCACCCGACGCACCAGAGTCTCCGCTGCCGCCACCGCCGCCTCCTTCGCCGCCACGTAGCGCAACTGCCTCTCCACCGCTACCACACATGCTTCCACCGCTACCACACATGCTTCCACCGCCTCCAGCGTCACCTCCGCCGCCACCGCCTCTGCAGCCAATCGTCACCGCGATCATGGCGAACGCCGCTGCCAATCTATCTGCGGCTGTCGCTGTCGCTGCTGCTGCTGCAAATCGAAGCGGCAACAGCTCGAGCTTCTCGTCGCCGCTGCCGCCGTGTCCAGAAGACCCTCCGCCGCCGCAGCCGCCGTCGTGCACGCCACCGAAATACCAGCCGCTGGAGGAGAACGACAACACAGAGGACGAAGAGCGAGAAGATCTCGACAGCGCGGAAGATACAGGACTCGAGCAGCAGGGCGACGGATTCCCGACGCCGCCACCGCCGCTCTCACCGCCGAGCGCGTCTCCGCCTCTGATGCTCGGATCCCCTCCGCCGCCACCGCCGCCGCCTCCGTATTCACCTCCGAGCGTGAAGATCGATTTGAGTTCAATCGGCTCGCCCGAAAAGAACAACAGCAGCATCAGCAGTCCAGGATCCCAGCGATCAGCTGAGTGCGACGGCAACGACACAGAGCAGGAGTCGCGGATCCTAGAGGCAGGTGATGATGAGTGCAATAACGACAGTGCCGACAACCTGGAGCGCGAGATGAGCGGCGACGAATCGAAAGAAAGCAACAGCACCGAGCTGGGTGATAACAGCAGTAGCAGTAGACGCTCCATCGACAAGGCGAGCCCCACAAACAGTGTGCGCTCGCCTCGCGGAGGCGTGAACGCCGCTGCGATTCGCTCGTCGTCGTCGTCTGTGATCGCGTCCATGCGCAGCGCTGCGAGCGAGCGCGAGATCATGGCGGTTGACTTTGTCCGAGAGCAGCCAGTGGAGAGACCGCGGTGGTACGTCGGCGATATCGAGAGCTACAGCATCATCGACAAAGTTGGCTCGGGCACATACGGGTACGGTGGTTGTCTATTTTATTCTCGAGTGTGTTGTGCTCGCCCGATCTCTAACTAATTACGTGCTTGTGTGTCGTACAGTGAGGTATTTAAATGTCAGCATAAAGTTACAAAGGACGTCGTAGCGCTCAAGAAGCTTCGTCCGGATGTGGAGAAGAACGGGGTACGGCTTGCTCTACTGGTTGTAATTCACGGCAGCTCTCTATTAGTGCTAACATTGCTGCTTCTCGGATGATCATTTGTCAGTTTCCGGTGACGTCGATCCGAGAAATGAAGATCCTGAAGTTCCTCAAACACCCGAACATCGTGGCACTGAAGGAAATCGTCAGTTCCAGTGGTAGGAAAACTGATTTCCTATTTCCTATTGTTTGCCTAATGCATGAGATATTGAGAAGTTCCTGACAAAATGGATGGGGATTTATTTGTCACTGGGTCTGTATTCAAAACAGCGCCACCCAAAGAGGGCAAGCGGCCGCCGCTCTACTTTGCATTTGAGTACATGGAGCACGACCTCTCTGGTTTGCTGAACCACCCGCGCGTGAAGTTCACGCGAACGCAAATCCAGTGCTACATGCGCCAGTTGCTCTGCGGCGTGGCATTCATGCATCGCAACAAGATCATCCACCGAGACATCAAGGCCTCGAATCTACTGCTGAACAACACAGGCATGCTCAAGGTCGCAGATTTCGGTCTCTCGCGGTTTTGGAACGAAGTGAACGCGAAAGCGGGGCGATACACGAACAAAGTCGTGACGTTGTGGTATCGACCTCCCGAGCTGCTGATGGGATCGACGTCCTACGATTTCTCGGTGGACATCTGGTCCATCGGATGCATCTTCGCGGAATTGCTGCTGGGAAAGCCAATCCTGCAGGGTAAAACAGAGATCGAGCAGGTGCGCCAGTGTGTTTTGATGGGACATGTAGCTATTTAGACCCATGTGCTGACGTTGTGTCGTGTGTTTTAACAGCTTCAACTCATATTCGGGTTGTGCGGAATGCCGACCGAGGAAACGTGGTCCGGGTTTTTCAAGCTGCAAGGCGCCAAGAACTTTGAGCTGGATGAGAAATACGTGTGCCGACTCCGCGACCGATTCAAAAAGTAAGGCTTGTTGAATTGGTTTGCGTCTGCTGTCTTCTGATGAGCTAAGACTAACGCGTGTTTGGTGCCATTCAGTTTCCCTCCACACGCAATCGACTTGCTTGAGAAACTGCTGACGCTCGACCCGGCAAAGCGTATTTCGGCAGCAGAGGCGATGAATCATGACTACTTCTGGCGAGTGCAGACGTGCAAACCGAGAGAGTGTGTACATTTGGTTCAAATCTCTAACATTGAGCTCTGATTGCGTACTGACGGCATTTTGTTGTTTCCTGTTTTGTAGTCTTCCCAAGTTCCATGTGTCTTCCACGCACGAGTACCAATCGAAGAAGCGACATCACGAAGAAATGGCAGCTGCTGCTGCAGCGAACCCGAACGGCGCAGCCCATGACCAGCATCGCCAAGTCCGTGCACGAGGAGACCGAGGCTACCGTCCAGATCGGAACGAGTATCGCAGCCACCAGGCAATAGCAGAGCGCGGTGGCAGCCACCACCACGTTCACCATCGTAGCCAAGTAGCGCCACACCACCAAAGCAGCCGAATCGACAACCCTCGGCCATTTCGCCACAGAGACAGCGACTACTACGACAGAGATCGCGATCGCGATCGCGATGTTCACGACAGAGAACGGAGTCGGAGTCGAAGTCGGGAGCGTGATCGCCCGCGAGATCGAGAAAGCGGACATGCGTCTGGTCGCAGCGATTCGCACCGTCGTCACGAGTCGAGTTCGGGTCACCACTAGTATTCAGAGCGTTCACGGGAAAAAAGGAGCGAGCGATGCAGATTCCCAAAGCTTTAGTGGATCCCAGTAGTTACCATCCTTTAATGTAGCCATGTGTGGATGAGCCAGGGTGACCTGCCTATCTTTGTAAATACACGAAGGACGAATGCGATTTTGAAGCTGTGCTGGTATCGACAGGAGCATACTTTAATCAAGCTTAGTGTCGAGAACTGTTAGTTATGACAGGTTTAAGAAGTGGTACACGCATACTCAGACTAAGTCTGGTGTAAATCAATCCAACATTACCACAAATAAAGAGTGAGATTAGTTCACCCTTTTACAATCAGGTCCACATTCGATCCAGCTCTCTCTCACTTTTTGATTTGACTGCGAGTGACGAAGATGACGATGCAGAAGGTGGCGCTGGGGCTTCTTCGCGTGCCGCGCTCTTCTCGCAGCGACGCTTTGTTGACGGTCGCGCTGCTCTGCCTCGTGAGTGCAGCGCAGGGACTGTTCTTCTACGTCCACAAAGAGGTAAGTGCGTCTGATTCTTAGTTGAGTGTGTGCGAACGTGGGAGCGATCGACGGAAGTGCTGACGTGTGTCTTGCATTTCTTTTGCTTCGTTGTGCTCTTGACTGTGACTGTGCGTGTGCAGAACCACAGATGCTTCCTCGTGGACATCCCCGCAAAGACCACGTTCCGCGCAGAGTACGAGTCTCCGGACACGACCGACACCATGGTGCTGTAGCTCACACACAGCGGCGCTTGCAAGTGTACTTATTTGACTCTGTGAGCGGTGTACTGACGCGGTTTGCTCTTTGTCTCTTTTTGTAGAAAACGGTGCTGGCGTTCTACGCGCCGAACCCGGTCGCGGACAAAGAGAACGTGCTGGTGAAGAAAGAGGTCACGAACGACAAGGTTTGTTGTACATAGAGACATCGTGAGATAGCGAACGGAGTGTGCCATATAGGAAGATCAAATTTGCGTGTTGACTCACTTCTCACATGACGGTGGTGCTGCTGTTTGTTCTTCTTGTTCGTCTGACATTTTGGAAAACAGGGATCGATGTCGGTCACGTCGACGCACAACGGTGACCACTGGGTGTGCGTGAGTCTCGACTCGGCCGAGTTTGCGCTTCCCGACGGAGCCAAAATGGTATGTACAGTTGCGGGTTTTGCAGCATTGTGATCGTGATAGATGAGCTATTGAATGAACGGTTCTCTTGCTCAAGCTCACTTGTTTGTTTGATGCCGTTGTAATCTGCTCTTGACACAGCGATTTACGTTGAAGATCGCGATGGGCACGAGCTCGCAAGAGTATCAGGACTTGGCCAAGAAGAGCCACATGGACGACCTCCATTTGGAAATCCTCAAGCTGCGCGACCGAGTCGGCGCGATCCAGCGCTCGCAAGACTACGCCAAGGTATGAAATGCTACGAACTGCTTGGTGTTATTCCGTGGGCTTTAGAGGCTGGGAATGATAAATGAATTGATCACCTCCTCTTGTGTATCCATTTGTTCACATAGGAGAAGAGCATGCAGCTGCAGACGGCGATCGAGAGCAACAACAACAAGGCGTCATGGGTGTCAGTGATCCAGGTGCGAAGCCAATGCTGGGTACTTCGTCATTGAGAATACTGGGTACTAATTTACTGGTGTGTGCATGTCTTCTTATCTATCCATTGCGCCTGTGTAGATCGCGATCTTGCTGGTCACGGGCGTGTACCAGGCGAAGTACCTCCAGAAATACTTCCACAAGAAGAAACTCGTGTAAATTGTCAGCTAAGGGATAAAATAGCTTAACTCCAATGGGCGACAATTGCATCTGCCAAACGCAGCCATGTTTTCGATCACGCCTGGTCTATTGTTTGCTTGGATTGCTAGTTATTCCTTGGTGTCGTCGCCAAACGAGAGCGTCTTCGCTGCTGCGTCGCGCTGGCGCTCTTGCTGCAGCGCGAGCTGCATCGCGTTGTGGATCAGCCGGCAATCGTTCGTGTACGGCACCGAGTAGTCGACGAATGAACCTAATCGCAGGAACACACACAGACAGTCATTCGTCAGATCCCAGGCAGTAGTCACAATCATGGCGAACAAACGAACCGAGGACTCCGAGAATCGCGAACGGCTTGTAGGATTTGCGCTGGATACTGATTGGGATGCCGATGAGCACGCCAGCCACACAACACTACGCACACAAAACAGACACAAAAAACGGACACATAGAGCTTTTTGGCTGAGAAGAGCTCTGGTGGCCGAAGCTGCGCGCCATCCTTGTGCGCGCTGTGGAGCTCTGCGCTGCTCCGTAGGGATCCAGTCAAGCGCTCTGCCCCAGAGAAGAGCAGGCGGCACGCACCAGAATCTGCCGGTTGATCATGCAGGACGTGAGCATCTTCTTCAGCTCCACCGAATCCTCGCTGCCCGTGGGCGTCGTGCTCTCCTCGTCGTTGCGTTTGATGAACATCGCTTTTTCACGCTTTTGCTTTTGCTTTTTGCTTTGATACTTGGAGTGTCTTGGCGCATGACACCACAATATAATTGGCATATTTTAGCTATCCGTTTTTATACCATCTATCTTCACGGGGTATTTACGAATTTTTTACGCTAACGGAGATGCCCCATTGAAGCCGGGAACGATGTTCCGTTCTGTAGCCATGAACAAAAAGCTTCACACAACGACAAGATCGCGAAATGACTCAACGAAAAAATTAATCTATGCACACGTTACACCGACTTGTACACATATATTTACGCAAGCGATCGCAGTTTTGCCGAGGCTCACACGACTCTCTCCCACTGCCCGCACGGCCAGGTCTGGCTGCTACTGACTGGTGCCAACGCCATCGCCGTCATTTGCGCAGACTCGGCTGGCGAGATCGACGTCTTGTAGCCATGATCCTCCGGCACTTCACGAATCGAGAACTCGACTTGGATACTGCTGGGGGCATCTTTCGTGTACATGCCACTCTGGGTAGATGAAACTCTCTGCTTGCGATCGCTCCACACCGCGACGCACGAACAGAACACGACGAGAAGCCGAATGAGCCACACGTAGATCACGAGTGCATTGATACCCAGGTACACGTTCGCGACGATCTCTCGATTCACAATCGACATCTCACTGGATTGCAGAAACGCGAACGCGAGTGCGAGGTTCACGGTCTTGACTCCACCAACTGCATACGTCGCGACGAGCGCCACTCGACTCATGAACGGCTCGATCACATACACAGCGATCAGGCACAATAACTGAATCGCGACAAGCAGCAAGAGCAGCGTCGAGCTGGAACCAAACACGCCAATACAAATGCCCACGGCGATCTGCACAGACACGCCAAACATGAAGAACATGCGTGTTGGGTGCGTATAGTGTGCGTAGAGTACGCCCCACACTGCCATCGTCTCAGAGCGGCGCAGCTCCTTCTCTGACTTGTGCAACACCACTCGTGCGCCATATGCGACTCCTGCAGAGCAAACACCAAACAGCGCCAGAACTGAAAGAAACATCGACCACGTTTCGATCAGACTCGCTTGCACCTCCATTTGCATCTCGAACGATGCGGCGAGACTGAGAGGGAACAGCGAAAAGTACCACACCAGCACACTCAAGCCCAGGATGCGTCTCGCGATGCTTCGGTTCTCCGCCGTTCGCCTCCATTTCCCGATCGCTGTCACGACAAGAAATGCCATCCCCGCAATCGCCATCGCGATCACGAAGCCGACGACACAGTGGTACATAATCTTGGTCTCGTCTTGTCCAATGCGATCACTGTATCCCACCAAGCCGTCTAGTACAATCGTTCTCAGGCGACGGCGAGCTTCAGAGCTGCTGCTTCCACCAGCTTCGTCATGTTGAACGAGGAAATTTGTCCACGAGAAAGTGTCGGTGAATTCCCACAGGAAGTACGGAGTTTTCAGCAGCGTGAGCGCGGAGAGTGACGTAGCTTGCTGGAGATACTGGACGTACAACACAAACTCCCACGAGTTTGGAGACCAAAGCGTGCTCGTCCACGACAATCTTGGATCCATGAACACGAAGTGGAAGCACGCAAGCAGCGCGAGCGACATGCCTGCTGTGAGACTTGTTGAATATCGAACAGACTCGTAGACATGTGCGCTGCTTACTGAAGTTGAAGATTGTTTCAAAATACCTCGCTGTTTGCCACCAAGAACATGCGGCAAATCCGTATCCAGATTTGCTTCATCGTCGCCTTTGCTTCCCGTTGTTAGCTGGGACTTGGTGATCTGACCTCGAACGTATTTCTCCGGCTCCTCGGTGATAGAGCTTGTTAGGGTCAAATTCAGGATCACAGCCTTGCTTGGGTCTTTTGAAATCAAATGATCACCCGACTCGCTCAGTTGCAGCTGCTTGTCGACAGTTATGACCGGAGATTTTGAACTCGTATCGAAGACGAGAGAGGAAACGGCAACAGAGCTGTTGCGCGCATCAGATCGAGTTTCGTTTCTCACTTCTGCGTGTTCAGCCGCTCGACCTTCCTTTCTTTCTACTGCAGACACGGCGGCAGTCGATACTGCGTTCCCGGGCTGCCCAGACTCGGTCTTTAAACGAGAATCAGAATCATCACTTTTTACTTTCAACGCTGGATATGAAGACGAGGCTTCTGGATCAGAGAGAGTTGCTTGTCCACCTCCACCTCCAAGCTGAGGTGATGATTTTGCGATGAGTTCCGACGAAGATGTTGCCGTTCCCGAATTGGATTCTTCTTTCACAGCCGTTGGCTTGTCCGTTGAGGACACTACCAACTGCTCAGGAGGAGTTGTAGATTGCCCAGACTTGGTATCGCCATGATCGTTTCCGTGGTCGCTGGAATCGTGAGGGTTGACAAGTTGACTGGAAGTATCTTTCGGTACTGTCATTCCAGGAGTCATTATTGTAGACGCAACGGGCTGCGCTGGTTGCACACTCACCAAAGAGGGCTGGACAGGAGGCACATCCGCGCCGACCAAAAACACGTCGGCGAGTGCGTCCACGTTGACTAGCGACGGCTTGGCCACATTTGTCGTGACTGGCACGTCTTTCTTTCCATTTCCGTTGTCATTCTCGTGTTCTTTATCGCTTCCAGCTGCATGCTCATTCACGTGCTCGTTAGCATTTGCAGGCACGACGGATTCAACAACCATCAAAGATGGTTGGGCTGGAGATACATCGACTGCGATAACAGACGGATCTACGTGTGTACCTGCGTCTACCTGCGGCTTGATCGTAGCTGGTACATCGTTGTTGCCATTTCCACTGGCATTTGCGTGCTCGTTGTCATTCGCGTGGTCGTTAACGTTTGCATTTGCAGACACGACGGGTTGCGCTAGCTGCACGGCCACCGGAGATGGTTGTACAGGAGGTGCATCAGTGGCAGGCTCATTTACTGGCGTACTTGATTCAAGATGTGGCTCGGTCACAGCTGGGGTGCTCGAGACATCACTTTGTGCGTTTCCATTGTCGCTTGAGTGATCTTTCTCACCGTCCTTCGAGTGGCCATCTTCGCTGTCCTTCGCGTGCTGCTCGTTTGCATTCGGGCGGTCATTTGCGGACTGCGTTGGCTGAGTAACCACTGAAGTCGATTGCGCAGGAGACGTATTAACCGGAGGGACATTGGTCGGTGCGCTTGGCTCGATCTGCGGCTTAGACATAGTTGGCTTGGTCAATACATCACTTTTCGCATTTTCGTTGTCTTTCTCGTTGTCCTTTGAGTGATCCTTCTCGCCGTCCTCTGAGTGGCCAATTTCTTCGCCATTCACGTGCTCGTTGCTAGTCGTGTGCTCATTAGTATTTGCTGGTACTGCAGGTTGCGCTGGCTGTGCAACCGCTGAAGATGATTGCCCAGGAGATACGTCAACCGCAGGCACATTTACTGGTGGGCTTGGCTCGAGCTGTGGCTGAGTCGTTGTTGGCGTGGTCGGTATATTGTTTTTCGCATCTCCGTTACCTTGTCCGTGTCCCTGTCCGTGCTCCTTCTCGTCATCACTCGCGTGTTCGTTCGCATTTGCTGATACCACGGGCTGTTCAACTATCACAGAGGATTGAGCAGGAGGTGACTGTACCGGAGGTACTGGTGCGTTTTCGGATACATTTGTTTGGTCCTGTGGCTCGGTCACAGCTGGAGTGGTCGGTGCATTGTCGTTTGCGCCATTTCCATTCGTATGCTCATTATTCTTCCCATGATCCTTTTCGTTGCTCTCCCCGTGATTCTTTTCGTCACTGTTCGTGTTCGCATTCGCGTGACTATGCTTTTCCGGATTTGCGTTCCCGGTGATAAGCGTGGTTGCTGACGCTGGTGACTTGTTTTCAGACTCATCGTCGAAATCAGGTTTCTCGCCGCTCGCGCCGCTAGCACCGTCTGTTGGTTCTGGTAGTGCTGTGGGAACAGGGGCAGGAATTGGAGATAGTTCCGCAGAAGGTGGCTGAACCGGAGCCGCAGACGTCTCAACGGGCGCGCTTGTCTCAAGCTGCTGCTCGGTCAGAGCTGAAGTTGGAGTTGAAGCTGGAACTGGAGCTGGCCTTGTTGACACTTCGTTGCTGGCATTTGCATTTGCGTTTTTATCGCTGCTCTCGTCGCCGTTGCTGTCGTCCTCTTTCTTATCGCTGTTACTGTTCTCGTTGTTGCCGCCTTTCTTGCTCGCTTTCTTGCCCTTTTTCTTCTCGTTGTTCTTGTGAACCTTCGTGTTGGCACTCGCTTCTTCATTTACAACAGCGTTTCCAGCGGAAGGTGCGGTAGCAACCGCTGGAGTCTTGACTGCATTGTCGCCACCAGCGACACCAGGTGCACTAGGACTTTCGTTGTTCACGCCATCGACCACAACATTTACTGAAACGGAAGAAGGAGCAGAAAACAGCTGAGTTGGAGGCGCAGATGTTTCTACAGGCGCGCTTGTCTCGAGCGGGGACTCGGGTTGTCCTGGAGTCGAAGCTGGGGCTGGGACTGGAGTTGGCGTTGTTGGCACATCGACATCGTTGTTGATATTCTTGCTTCCGTTCATATTAGCATCTCCATTATTGTTGTCTTTCTCATTCTCGTTCTTCAGGTCTGCATTGTTGTCATTGCTGTCGCCTTTGTTATCATCGTTGCTGGCGCTGTTGTTGTCGTCGATATTCTTCTCCTTGTTGCCTTCTTTCTTGCTCTCTTTCTTGTCCACATTCTTCTTGTCTTTCTTCTTGCCGTTCTTGTTGACCTTCGCGTTGGTACTTCCTTCATCGTTTACAACAGTGGTTCCAAAGGGGAGCGTAGTCACGATGGCCGGTGTCTGGACTGCACTGCCGTCACCAGCACCATCAACGACGCCAGGGATACTAGGACGTCCATCGTTCAAGCTTTGATCACCGCCACTTGTTGGTTCTGGTACTACTGTAGGAACAGGAGCAGGAGTCGAAGATGGCTGCGCTGGAGACACGGATGTATCTACGACTGCGTTTGTACCAAGTGGTGATGTGGTCGAAGTCGGATCTGGTGCAACTGGTACATCCGTCAAAGCTGGAGCTGAAGTTGGTGTAGCTGGTACATCCGTCAAAGCTGGAGTTGAAGTTGGCATGGCAAGCGTGGCTGGCGCGTCCGTCGAAGTTGAAGCTGGAGTTGGTGTGGTTGATGCACCGGCCACAGTCGGTTCTGGAGTTGGAACTGGAATTGATGATGATGATGTTTCCTTGTTGGTGCTCGCATTAGCATTAGCATTTGCCTTTTCTTTCCCGTTACCATTCTCGTTCTCGTTGCTGCCGTCATTCTTCTCGTCCTTCTTACTGTCCTTCGCGTTGGTCTTTGGATTTTCATTTCCATCAGTGCTGGTGACGATAGGAGCTCCGCTACCAATGCTTCCACCTCCAACAGTCGCTGGCTTTGGTTGTGCTGTAGAAGCAGGAGATGGCTGCGTAGACGGTAAAGGCAATTCTACTGAAGGTGCTGGGGTATCGATGGGTGCACTTGTTTGGATTTGTGGTTCAGTTGAAGTCGCAGTTGGCGTTGGCGTGACTGGTGCTAATGCCGGAGCTTGCATCGGAGATGGAGTTGGAGCTGGGCTAGGCGTTGATGGAGCCGGGAGTGGAACTAGGGTAGGAGCGACTGGTACATCCTTGCTGGCATTTGCGTTCGCATTTTCGTTTCCTTTGCCATTGTTCTGCTTGTCCTCTTTCTTGTCTTCCTTCTTGCTCTCTTTCGTATTCGCCGGCTCTGTGGTGGCTGGAACCGGCGCAGGAGCAGGTGTCTCCTTCTTCTTCTCGTCCGTTTTCCCGCTCGCGAGGATCCGTCTTCTCACGCTCTGCCCCACTATCGCACCCGCACACTCGCTCACCATCACACAAAACAACAGCAACAACAAGCAAAGCTGCACGCGCCGCGACCTTGACCGCCCGCTTTTCGCCATCTCCTTGATACGGTTGTGTTCGTGGCGCTCTCCTCGTTCTTCTTTGAGAGCTCCAAGCCAAGCAATTTACAGAGAAAGAGAGAGCGAGCAGAATGACCGATCGATCGCACGCGCCTGCGCGAAAGGAGAGCACGCAGATCAGTTGAGTTTAGATTGTGGCGAGATGGAGAGAGAGAGAGAGAGAGAGAGAGCGAAGAGGGAAAGGAGCTCGCAGCGAACGCCCCGTACGCACGTGCAACTAAACGAACGCACCGATCAGCGAGCGCGCGTCCAGCGTAAAAATACCGCGCGAGTCCGCATCATCATCAGCAGCAGCACCCGATAGACGCGAGCGAGCCGCTGGCTTCCTTCGAGCGCGCCATTATTTACCAAGGCGCGCGGAAACCCTTTTGCGCCTTCTTTCCACGGAACGTTCACGCCCAAAAAACAAAATGCTGGAAGAACGCATTTCGATTTCTATTTGTACTTAATGTGGGATGCATTCCGTATATTTAGCACAAAATGCAGAATTTCGAGCCTGAAAAGCGCTATAAATTTTACGTATATTAAAGCGCAAATGCCTATCCTACATGTACGAAAGTAGTGCATGCAAAGGTTCCTCATTTATGTAACACATGTTGATGTTGAAGTGGTATCACCTCACACAAAATTCACGTTGCGGAACTGGCTCGCGCTCTGCAACCAAAAAGGAAACCCCCACCACTCAGAGATCATAGATCGATCGTCTGTCGACCTGTCGTTTGAAATGGTTGAGCAAGTGCACTTGATACTTGGTGCTGCCTCCCACACGCCCCCAATAGCGGGAGAGATTACGATGGCACCCGGCGCGTACTGTTGCGATGACCGGCCGACTCACTGACTGGCGGACTGACTGACTGGCTGCCTGCTGAATGGATGAATAGGATCGGATCCAATGCAGTGTTTCCACGCGATCGTGAGACCATCATCTTGGGGACTCGACTTGGCAAAAACCGAAAGTGTAGCCATTTTGGTTTGGCACGTAGCTCCTCATGAAGTGTAAGTGTGCAGTTCTGGGTGCGAATGATAATACTAAACAGTGCGCATGTGGCAATGGAGAAGCCTAGCTAACATGCTCGTATGTATGTTCTATCTACTAGTGTACTCCCGCGCAGATGTTTCCACTTGTTTGATGATGGGGGAAGCGCGTTTTCTGCATACATCAAGCAGAATAGCCTTGCTCGAAGGGTGATCCAGAGCCCATATCCGCGCGTACAAGTGTTCCTTGAGGCTTTCTCCGACCACTCTTGTGATAACTTGCAGGCCTCCTGAACGAGAAGCCCTCCCATAAAGAAAGCTTCCAATAACTATCGCGACGCCAATCCCAGCTCGCGTTTTATTTTCAAGTCATCGCTCTATGCGGGATTAATATGTGCTCCATGTAGTACACAAATCTCTAACACTACTGCTTCTTCACTACTGTGTGTGCTCCTGGTGGTGTTGCTTCAGGACCCACATCGGGGGCAACAAAGTCAGTTGGTGGGTCTCGGTTTGTCGGCGAGTCCTTCGCTGCAGCCGCTTACACACTCTTGCAGTGGTCTTGGTATTTCCCTCCGTAAGTCAAAACTGTGAGCGGGATAGCTTGATATTTTTGATCGACATGACTTCGGAGTAGAGTACCTTATCTATTCGCCACCTTATCTAATCGTATCGGTGACTTGACGGATGTGTCTACGTCTCCGCCTTGAACGCGAAGTAGGTGTGCTTCTCACCGTCCACGCTTCACTAAAATCAATCGTCTCGTGTCGGGTTTTCATCTGGATTTTCGATGATGACGTCGCTGATCGCTCGGATCTGGGATAGCTGCCGCGCCTGGGCGAGCGACAAGCGCTCTACATATAGCGCATTGAAGATCTCGGGCGGTTTGCGGCGCGAGTTGGGCAAGCACTTCGAGATGCGCTTGGTTTTCGTGCGCGCCATCGCTTTGAACTCCGCGCCGAATGCTCTGGAGCCTCGTCTTGTCATCGACATTACAGATTGTTTGAGACTCCCTTTCCGGATGGAGATTGGCAGTTGATGGTGACTGTACTTCGATATCTTCCGCAAATTGTTCGCAGTCTGCACCCGAGAGTCGCTGATTCGCTTCACGGCCAAGAAAAAAGTTGAAAACTTGTCTGTGATCGCTGTGAAATCGCTCTGCGTCAAATACGCGAGCTCGACAATAGACTCGGCTCGCACTTCTGCGGTCTGCGGTTCGCCAGTCAATAGCGAGATCTCGCCAAAGAACGACCCTTCTCTAAGGTTTCCGAGCGGGATGGTTTCAAACGTGACGGTCTGAACGTTGATGGACACCAGCCCGCTCTTGATAAAGTAGAACTCCATTGCCTACGAAGTTCAGATCCAATGAGAAAGTTAGAGAAAGCAAGAAACATTCGTATGGCTGTGAAGATTCGAAGAGCTGCAGTCAACGTACCACTTCGCCCTGACGAACGATGATCTCGCCTGGCATCGCGGCCACGAGCTTCAGGCACTGGATGATCGCGACGATGCCCACATTGGAGCAGACGCGGAAGAGCGGCGCTTTCCGGATGAACTCTTCATGCAAATTCAACTTGAGCGCGAGCTTCAGACGGTCGGGAGGTCTGCAAACAAGTTGTCGGTCGGATCTCGCAGTCGGATGTTCAGAGAGTAGTCATAGTATCGCCGAATCTTGTCCTGGAGCATGAGCGGAACTTTCTTGAAGCGCAGGTACTCATTGATGCTATCCATCTGGTTCTTCCGCGCGATCTTGGCCTTGCCCAGATTCGAGAGCAAGTTTGCTGTGCTACCGACGATGCTAGCATTGATCACGATACCAACAAACAGCATGAACACGGTGAAGAGCTTCTCGATGTACGTTGTCGGGTTCACATCGTTCGCAGTCGCGACCATGATCGCGAAGTAGAAAGCGTCGATGTACTGCTTCCCCAGCGTGCTCGCGCGGATTTCATCTGTTGGTCCCCAGCTGGTGTGTTCATACTAGTTGTTGCTGATGTAGAAATACGTGCACGCGATGAAGTGCTGAGAGACAAAGAACACCAGCGTAAACATCATCATGCGCAGCATCGACGGGTTCATCGAGTGGTCGATGCAAGCCGACATGGCTTTGAATAAACCCGAGTTCAACATCTTGTACACTTGCGATCACTTGCGATGAGGATGGACCGCATTTCTCCGTCTTCTCCGACTTGCTCGTGGCGCTGCTCTTGCTGTTGTCGCTCATAATTCTTGTTCGTGTCCGCACACAATCTCCCAGCCGTTGTGATAGCGCGTGAGCCAACTAATGAGCGCGATGATCCAACTCTTATCTGGAGAAGCTGGACCCTGCATGCATATTTCTCCAGACGACTGTCTTTGCGCACGTACGAGGGGCAGACCGTCGCACGCTCGATGAGAAGAGCTGACCTTGAGACTGAACTTGAATGCTCGCTCACTCAGCGAAATGAGTCTGATAAACACAGCTCATGCGCAGTTAGCTATTGGAGTGAGGCTCGTTCACAGCCGTGCTAAAGACACTCTAAAGCTGTTGCCGCTAAAATATGGACTTGCAACGTACATTTGGGTCCACGAATGTGTGGTCGCTGCCGAGCCTTACCCTTGAAGTGTAACATACTGCTTGACACACTGCTTGAAACCGATTTCGTTAGCCGTTCGCCTTGAGAGTCCGACCAATCTTTCTTTGTTGTCTGTTGAGCTCCCTCCGAATGTGATAAGAGTGCGGAACCTCCTTGAATTAGTTCAGCTCATCGACAACCCCTATAAACAAGGTTAGACATCTCGGTGTATAAAGAGCGATCATGACAAGCATACCAGATTTGTTCCTTGCCATTTCTCTTTAATACATCGACCGCTGCTGTGTGTGTGTGTTTCTTGATCTTGCGTATTAGTGTGGAGGAGTTTTTCTTTGTGCGCGCCTGTCGCTTAATCGGAATCGGAGTCAAAATCATCGTCTGAGCCATCATACTTTGCTACCGGAGGTGGTGGAAGTCCAGGACGACCAGCTGGCAGGGGCGGAAGTCCTTGAGGAGGTGGAGGCAGCGCTGGTGGTCCACTAGAAGAAACTGGCGGTGATCCTCCGCCTGCGCCTGCATTCGGTGACGGGCCTTCAGGATCCATGCTGCAAATGGGTATTAGAGAACATCGTCAGCTGAATGTTTGAACTAGGCAAATAGAACAAAGCAGCAACGAGATAAGAGATAAACGCACCTCAAGATATCTAGCGTCACGCCGTCCATCATCAGCTTGTGTTGGATGACGCCATCCGGCATACCGAGTTTCCTCATCGTAAAATATCTACAACAACAGCAACAGCAACAAAAAGTTAGACGCATTCAGATACATGCACTGTAATGCTAGCACCGCATCTCCATCTCCACATTCACTCACTTTGCAAATGCCGGATCGTCCTTTAATTTGAGGAACGTAGGTGCTGAAACTGGAGGAGGTGCGTCAGCTTCAATTCCGTCATCATCGCTTGAACTGTCGTCATCGTCATCTTGCTCGGGCATTGGTGGCATCGGTGGTTGTGGAAAGAGATTTGGCGGAGGCGGAGGAAGTGTCGGACCACTCCCAAAGAGCGATTCTGCTCTCGAGCTTGTTGATGACTACTCGAAGTGCAAGACAAGACAAGCGTGTTCGTTAGCATATTCGAGGAAGGGAGGGAGGGAGGGAGGGGGGGGGGACGTTTCGTAACAGGGTCACTACTTACAGTGGGAGAAATTGGTGGGGGAGGTGGTGGGAAAGGCATCCCAATGTTGCCTGACGGTGGTCCAGATGGCGCAGATGGCGGTGGAGGTGGCATGGGCATCCCAGCACTAGAAGAATCTCCTGAGCTACCACCTGCAGATGGTGATGGCCCCTCTGGATCCATGCTAATAAATAATAAATAAGCAAAAGAGATACCAGGTAAGATATTCGATGGGAAGCCAAAATGCAGCACTGGGAAGTACAACAGCGCACATACCTGAGGATACTCGGATCCATGCCGTCGAGCATAAGTTTCTGCTCGATAACTAAGTCAGGAATGCCCAACCGTCTCATCGTGAAGTATCTGTAACATACACGCAGTCAGAGTCAGTACAAGTGAACAAGAACATTCGACCCAATACAACTATACATCCTCCAGTGTCACATGCAAGCTCACTTGGCGTAGACCGGGTCGTCCTTGAGCTTCAGCACCGGAGGCCCATCAAAACTTTCATTGTCACCAAACATGCCCGCAGGCGCAAGTTCACTCGATGGCGCGACCACCAACGCATTCGACGTCTCGCCGCCATCTTCATCAAACGATGGGAGACCTGGAGGTGGCGGCGGGGGTGGAGGCATGCCCACTACCATTCTATTGTCCGCATCGACATCGCCACCAGACGGCGGCGGCGGCGGTGGCGGAGGAGGCACAAATCCAAAGCCATCGTCTGTCGACGGCAAGTCCTGGCTGTCGATGCCGATACTGGGCTCTACACTCGCCTGCAGCGGCGCCTCACCGCTGATGCTCTGGCCCGCCGCCTGGACCTCGCTCTCCGTGACATCAAGGTCCGGGATACTGTCGAGCTTGGCCTCGAGGATCGCGAGCATGATCTCGACACGCGTGAGGCTGGTGGAGACGCGCGTGATGCGCTCCTCGCAGTCGTTCGCAAAGTGGTTGAGGAACCGCGTGGTGTTGGCGACAAAGTTGTTGACAAGCAGCAGCGATTTGGCCATCGGGATCATCGGGAGCTGCGAGAGGTCCACGGGAAGATCCACGTCGTCCTCATCAGGGGCCGCGCGCGTGCGCTCCGGCTCGCTGGAGGCGACCACGAGCGCCGTCGAAGGTGCCATGTCCGCTCGCTTGGATTCGCTCTGTTGCTAATTGAGCTTGGAGATGATGATGATGAGAGAAACTTCACCTTGACTTGCTCTTTTTGGAGACAGAACCCTCTTAAATGTGATTTAACGATGATCTATCGTCTTAAAGAGGGAAACACAAGTCAAAAGTAATCTATAATGTTGCCAGAGGGATTTTATGTTGCGTCAACAAGAGGTTACGGTTGCGTTAACACAAGCTTCTCAAAATAAACCCTTTCGAAAGAGATTATAAACCTCTAATCGCCTTTGAGAGGGAGTTGCTTGTCAGCGTTGCGAATGCGTTCATTCTTTGACAACTGAACCAAATTACAAGCAGGAAGGAGGAAGGATGTCTGGCGACCCGATCAGCGACTACTTCTCGCTCGCCCCCGCGTCTTCAAACGCGTACCTCCGCTACGCCACCACCACTAGCAGCAGCAACAGGAGTAGCGGTCCCCAGCGACCAGCGCCACCGCAACTACCACACCCAGTCGCTTCCTCCAATGGCACCCACTACCCGCCACATGCGCGCTACTCTGGTCCAGTGACAGCTCCGCAATACACTGGGAACCTGAGTACACTCACGCAACAACACTGGCCGCCGCAAGATCAAATGGTGACCAGCGCAGACAACCCGATCGACCTTACCAGGTCGCGACGCTCAAGCTCCACGTCTGTGGGTGTGGTTCCAAACCTCCACCGCAGCCAACAGCAGCAAGAGCAGGGCTTTGGAGGAGTACACAGCGCAGACAATCGCCCGACGGACCTCTCGGTGCTGTTGAAGACAGGCACCCAGAGAGTCGGTGCCCTCAACACGCTCTTACAACAGCAACTAAAGAGTTCTGAAGCGGTCACCGGAGCGGGTAACCAGGCTGACCTCGCGCGACTGCTACAGTCAAACACCCGAGCAGCGAGTACATTTAATGCACTCCTGCAGCAGCAATTGCTGGGCTCTGATGCGACGACGACCAGCGTCGGCAACTTGCTTGACCTTGCGAGGTTCCTAAAGCCAAGCGTTCTCACCCTGAATGGGTTGCCTCAACTTTCGCAAGAAGCTGGAGTGCCAATGATGACAGCCAGTGCCAGCAACCCGATCGACCTCACGTTCTCGCTGAGA
>JALBZZ010000471.1:0-24294 GCA_038051095.1 Globisporangium irregulare
ATTGATCCTTCGCTCCATATATCCAAACAGCATTTTCTGAATCGCGAAGGAAGCAGCCGAGCACAAAAAATTGGGGTGCGGACAAACTTTTGCGCACCACTGTACTGTAGAATGGTGTCCACATTTTGTGGAAGGTGTGATATCTGTGAGATGGTGAGTGGGAATGATGGCACACAGTTGGGAATGACGGTAAAAACTGCTGGTGGAATGCAGATAATTTGAATATGCTGCTGCGTAAATGTCAAGTGATTTTTTTGTGATTTTGTAACAGCTCACAGAAAAATCACACACAATATTCCTAAATTTGGAATTAGGATAAAATCCCTCATTCCTCAAAAGAGCGCAACTTTTGTTGTGCTCTTCAAAGCCATTATTTGGAGATGATGGTGCGGTCAGCTCCAAAAGCAACCGCAGCGTCCACGCCGCCTTCGCCAGAGGACGCGAGCGCCGTCACTACTGCTGCTTTTGCTGCTGCAGCTGGTGCGGCGCTACCACCCAAGAGCAGCAGAGTTACTGCAGCTAATGCCAACGTAACTAGCCCCTCAGACGCTACAGCGCCAGCAGCAGCAACACCAACCACAGCCAGCGATGCGAACGTGACGCAAGACGCTGAGCGGTGCGAGCATCAGTGTCAGGCACAGCAATTGCGCACAGCTGCGACGCGCGTGGCGAGATCACCACCGCCACTGTCACCATCACTAGCAGCAGCGGCATCGCATCACAAGCCACCGCTGTCTCAGGCTCCGCAGCCGCCTCTACCCAAGAAGAAATCGGTCTCGAAGCGACGCCGAGGCGACCTCGCAGGCGTGGAGTGGGACCAGGCGCTCATACACTTCGCCAACTGCATGCGACTCGAGTTCCAGGAGCTCAACGTTGAGTTCGTGTCGAGCGTGAGTATATTGATGTATTTGTCTATAGTATTTTTAATTGTGTTTGAGTGTGACACTAACTGCGCTTGTGTGCTTCATATTCGTTGTTGCTTGGTACCAATAGGACGACATCACATTCGCAGCGTGGAAGGCGCTCTGGACGCGGCGGCGCATGAGCGCGGCGTTTCACGTGGAGTTCTGGGAGAGCACGCCGTCGAGCACGCACCAAACGATCCTGCAGACCGCGCTCGAGCTGCTCGTGGGCTGCATCGAGGACTACAGTCCGTTCGAAGAGAGCAAAGCGGTTGCGTCACTCTTTGGCTTTGTGTTCGCGCTCTTCAGCGCCTACTCTGTGCAATTGGGGACACCGAAGCACAAGATTGACGTGGACCCGCGCACGTGGGTGGCACTCATGGTTATCGAGGGCACGTGCACGACGGGTCTGGGCTCCCTGGTCTACCCGAAGGCGTCCAACGAAGTGCTCGCGATGCTCAGCGCGCTCGCGCACAAGGAAAACGCGTTCTTAAAGTGTCTACGGGGCTTTGGCCACCAGTTTCGTGTGAAGTCTGGCCGCTCGGCCGCAGCAGAGGCTCGGGCGAAGGCGTCCGAGCAGCGGCGCGTCATCAGCGAGAGCGGACTCGCCGCCAGCGACCTAGCGACGCTGGTACGTGTGTGCTTGAAATTGTCAGTATAATTTTCTTGACGCAAACCCATTGGAACTATAATGCCATCTGTTTGTGTTGAACTGTGCAGCTGAAGGAAGAGCAGGTGGCGCAATTGGACATGCTGAGCACGCAGTACAGCGACTTGGTGGCTCTGATCGATGCGACGAGCTCCAATGGCACGAATGGAACCTCAGCATCAGCAGCACCAACAACATTGAAGCCCAGAGCCAACCGACTGGGGGCAAAGCACGCGCCAGTCTTGGATCTCACGCAGAGCCACGAGAAGAGTCGACTGGAGCTATTGACAAAGCTTCGCGCGTATCTGGATGTGAAAGCAACCACTGCAGCCTCCAGTCGACTACTGGAGACGCAGAACCTTTCCATTTTAGAACTCGAGTCACGAGAGTCGGAGAATATGGAGAATGCTGAATCTGTTGTTGTGACGGCGAACAAGGAGGAGGAGGAGGAGGAGGATTTTCACTTTGAGTACGATCACGAAGAGCTTGTGCTTCCCGGCGTACCACAGCCAAGTAGTAGCAGCAGATCCCGCTCTCGTATGACCACAACAGTCTCACAACTACAGCTAGCCGTGTCGAAGACCCGGCAGACAGACAGGAGAACCACGCGGTCGTCTGTTGCATCAAGTGAGCACGGCAGTTTGGCTCTGCTCGAAGCGGAGCTCAGTCGCGACGTATACAACATTCCCCCAGTGTCGGCGCTATCGAAGGAGATCCCGTCTCGCAAGCGACAACGGCGCTCTTCTGTGGCGAGCACTGGCTCAGCATTCACGTTCGCTTCAGACGCTGCGAGTGATGGGCTCGCGGAGCTTCAGGCCGAGTTGAACGCGTCTGTAGGTGTCGATCGTGACGTGGAACCCATTGGAATCGCTCAGCGTGCGGCTGCTCACGTTGAGGACGACGATTCGGAGTCGTTCAGTGATAGTAGTGACGACTCGGAGTACGAGGAAAGTGACGGCGGACTCGCAGAACTTGAGGCGGAGCTGGAGGCAGAGGTTGGCGCCAAGAAGACAAAGGCGACAGCGAAACCAAAGACAAAGGCAAAGGTGGCGGCAAAGACAGCGAAGCAACTCGCTAGGAAGCCTGCTGTTGCTCGCCAACCCCCGAGCGCAGTCTCAGTTGTGGCTACAGCACCAGCTTCAGGCTCCAGAGGTGGTGCTGGGAAGCGAAGGAGGCTACTGGATACGATCTCCTCTGTCGCCACAGAGAGCGATGATGAACTCGCTGAGTTACAAGCAGAGCTCGATTTTTCGCTTGCGCCGCCCGAGTCTGGTTCTTTAGGTACTGCTCAAACCAAACAATCTGCGAAACTGAGAGCCTTGAAGGCAGCAAGCAAGAAACAGCAGAAGCCTTCTGATGAAGCCCCAGTGAAGAAACCCACGCGGGGCATTGCCATGAAGCATGCCAGTAACACTACCATCAACAACAACTTGAGTGTATTGGATGTGGTCTCGATCGCTACAGAGAGCGACGATGGGGCGTTGGCAGAGCTGCAAGCGGAACTGGAGCTCTCCACACACCAAGAGCCAGAGCCTGGTGCTTCTTCTCAACCAGCAGTAAAGTCAGCAAAGAGAAGCAACACGGTCAGCACGAACATTACCAAGAAGAGGCCGAATGACAAGATAACAGGGCCTGGCGCTACTTCTGCTGGTATTGCCTCACGCGGCATCGTCACGAGGCGTATGCGAGCAGCATCGGTCGCTACAGAGAGCGAGGACGGAGCTTTGGCTGAGCTCCAGGCAGAGTTGGAGCGCACAGTCGACGAGTCTAAGGCATCGCTCCCACTAGCAGCTGGTACTCTGGCTGCTGTGGCGACCAAGCCAGCGAGATCGACTCGAGCGAACCTCAAGCACAAGCGAGCAGCAGCTACGAAAGTGGTCGACGACGAAAACGGGGATGCAGTTGAGTTACCAGCCGATCCTGAGCGTTCAGTCCCTGCCACTTCTGCTAAAAGTCCACTAAAACCACTATCAAGAGCCACACGCACAAAAGCTCACGCTAAGACCCATGAACCAAGTGCTGAGAGCCTCGCATCTCCTCGTGGGATAGCAGCAGCGAAGCGAAGGAAAGTGTCGGATGCAGTGTCCGTTGCTACCACAGTCAGTGACGACGATGATGGTGGTCTAGCAGAGCTCCAGGCAGAGCTGGAGCGTTCGGTAAGGGCAGCAGAGTCAGCATCTGTTGTGGAAACGGAAGTCGCGCCGACAACGACACCGAAGAAAACATCGAGGCGAAGGAATGTGAGTGAACTGCCTTCACCTGAGGTCCTAAGCACGATGCAATCAGCGAGGACGCTCTCTGCACCGAGTGAGAGGGAACAGGAAGTCGCTGCAGCGACTACGTCAACAACAGCGACTAGGACGACTCGCAGCCGCTCCTCTGTGGCGCAACCAGCAGCAAAACCAGCCAAGCAAACGGCAGCAGCAGCACGCAAGGTCCCAACTGTGAAGGCTGCGACTTTGGGCAAACCACCGACTGGTAAGGCCGCGAAGAAAGCGGTGGTAGCAGGGGCCAAAAAGAAGGCTGTGGCAAGCAAGCCAAAGAAGATGAAAGGGAAACCAGCAAGCGGCAAGCCTACTGCGCCATCACAACAAGCAGAAGTCCTGGGTGCCCCTGTAGTAGCACCAACAACAGTATTAGCAAAGGCGGCCAAGCAGCGAGAGCACCAAGAAGAAACGGTGACCGAGCGCGTCTCGGCACGGTTGTTAGCCAAGTCGGTGCCGTTGTCAGTAGCAAAAACTGCGTCGACTGGTTCAATCGCGACGTCAGACGATGACGACGAGAGCGACGATGGACTGGGCGAACTGGAAGCGGAGCTCCAGGCGTCGATCGCCGAAATCTAATAGACAGGAGGGAACCATTTTCCAAGCAATTTGAGCGATGTGCCTTCTGTTCATATTTTGAGAAATCCGTTTCAAAGAGCTGACTGCACCGAACCAGCAACACAACAGAATTATTTGGAGACCTTCAAGACATGGGAAACCTCAAGCGCGCTAATGTTGCTGCTACTGGTGATGCCCGTGGGCTGAAGCACGAGCCTGAGCCTGCGTCTTCTGAGGAATTGGAAGCGGACGGTGGCTGGTGGCGTGTGTTGCTACTGCGCGGCCTGGTGCAGGGTAATCTCCAAGGTACAGTCTTAACTTGGGACTCTGATCTACAGTTGCTATGAGCGACAATAGTCACATTGTAACCTGGCTACTTTTCGTCCTTCGTCTAACTACCTACTTACCTCTAGTGGTCGAGAAGCAGGTTCTGGACCACATTGAGGCGCTCTTTGCGCCGTTCACGAACGCCATGGCTCCCTGGAAGCTCCAGTGGGAGTCCATCCACTGGTAAGAAACCCTTCCTCACACAGGTTGTCAATCTCCTCATCAGTCTCAATGAAAACCCTCGCCATTGTGTTGCGCCTTCCATCTTCCTCAGGTGGCTGCTCAAAGACGCGACCCCGCTGTGCGTCGCGAGCATGTACGCCCATCCAGAGCTCATCAAGTGGCTGCTGCTCAACGGCGCCGACCGGTTCACGCCCTGCTACTTGAAGCAGACAGCGCTGGACTTCGTCGGCGAGTGCTGCGAACATTCATCGACGGGGGTTGCGCCAACGTTCCAGACGACAAGTCACTCATTAGAGGCGAGGAGCGCCGAGTGCCGCAGACTGCTGCTGGAAGCGCCGTCGTTGCCGTACCCTCCGAGCGAGAACGTCGCGCTCTCGAGTACGTTCTCGTCCGAAGTGGTGCTCTTGCGTCCTCCTGCCATCACGCCCATTGCTGTGACCAGAGGCGCCACTAGTAATAGCAATAGCAAACCAAACCCAGGAGGAGATTCGTTGACTCGCAAGGCGACGCCTCTTAATACCATGACACTGCAGCAAAAGATCTTCAGGTGCGTCGTGCAGATCACGTGGCAGACGCCGCTCTCGAACGGCGCGATCATCGACAAGTACGAGGTGCGCTACCGGATCATCGTGGTGGGCGAAGACGGCGAGGACACTACGACAGGAGGAAGTTCAGGAACTTCAGGAGGATTGGGCTCGAGCTCGAGCTCGGAAAGCTGGCGCCTCGAGCGCGCGACGCACAACCGCAGGATGCGCGAGCAAAAGATCCTGCTCATGGGACTACAGTTCGACACGCTCTACGAGTTCACGATCCGCTCGTGGAACGCCGCGGGCAAGGGCGAGTGGGGGCGCAGCTACAAGCTCAAGACGCGCGAGTCGCCCGAGCTGTCGTCGTCATCCTTCGCTACGTAAATGGTGCAAGCTCCTAGGTATGATGATGGATGGCATGGATAATCAATCTGGCACACACACGGGTGAGCTACTCGCTCACTGGTCTCTATAGTCCTCTTCTCTATCTAGTCCGTGGCTTTGGTTTTGCTCTGCTTCGCGTCACTCTTGGCGCTCCAGCTGGCGTCGCTGATGCTCGCAAAGTGGGGCGAGAAGCAGAAGAGCGCGGCGCTGATACTCGCGAGCAGCGCGGCTCCGTACGCTGGTCCGTCGACTGAGAACATGTACGTCCAGCCCGAGAGAACTGAAGGTTCATACATAGAATACAGCACATGTGGATTAGCTCATCAGAACAGTGGGGAATGGGAATAAATGAGAAACTCATCAACGTACTCGGAGAAACAGTGCGGCCAATCGACTGCAGTAGGAGGAAAAGACAATCAAGTTCACACAGAGGAGTGAGGGCATAAAAGCGTTAGCGTAACAGGAGCAATAGCAAGGCAACACTCGGACGAACGCGAGAGTGAGATGAAGCGTACCGTGAGGGACGACGACACGCCCATGAACGCGCCGACGCGCTCCTGCGACACGAACATGGTCTGGAGCGCAATGGAGCTCGCGCGCAGCATGCTGTGTACATTAGACAGCAAAGAGCATAAGAATCACATGGACCTTCACTTACTGACACCGAACATGGGTGGACAGCAACGCAATGCACGCTACCTGATGGAGACCACTTGCGGGATGAGGATCAGATAGATCTGCTCAACCGTCGTGGCTTTCGAGAGCGCGACGAACGTGAACACGTACAAGATGCTCGAGAGCTGCAGCAGCAAGCGTTCCGACTTGACCACTCGGGTTGCGAAGCCCACGGCGAAGCTGCCGAATGTGCCCAGGAAACCCATGTAGCTGAGCACGAAACCGCGGGACTTGGGGTCCGTGCCGAACTTGTCCTCCAGGAGCGTCGAGAAATGTGTGCGGTAGAGGATCGCGGCCATCGCGAGCAGCAGGCGCGCAAGCAGCAGCGTCTTGGCCGGCCCGGTCTCATATAAAATGTTCTTGAACTCAAACACCTTGGCTCTCGCGTTGCGCAGCAGGCGCTTCCAGTCCTCCGAAGAGGCGCTTTGGGTGGCGTGGCGGTACTCCTTCTCGAGCGCCACGTCGTCCACGCTGACGGAAGACCGGCGTCGCTGGTGAACCTCTTCAAAGAGCAGCGACACGAGCGCGTAGTTGATGCCAAATATCGCTGCCGTGAGCACCGCCGTGTAGTTAAAGCCGTTCGGCACCGAGCTCACGTAGCCGCCGACGATGGGACCGATGATGAACCCGGCGTTCGACGCCGCGTTGAGGCGGCCGATCGCGGCGGCGCGGAATTTGGGGTCCTCAGCGTCCGTGATTGCCACCTTGATAATGTCGAGCGTGTGCTTGAAGAGTGCGCACGGGATGCGCGAGAGGATGACCACGTAGATGTTCCACGAGAGCCCGAGCAGCAGGTACCCGACCGCGGCGCCGACAAAGCATGCGAGCAGCACGCGGCGACGGCCGTAGATGTCGCTCAGGCTGCCGGCGATCGGCGCTGCGAAGAACTGGATGAAGCCGTACATGGACATGATACCACCAAACGCAAGCGCGCCTATAAATCCCATACAACACAAGGAGAGGAGTTGTTAGGTTAGCTGGCGCCGTGCAAGAGCTGCTGAGAGTGTGTGATAGAGTAGGTCGCGTACCGCCGTCCATGGCCTTGACGTAGGAGGAGAGCGAGGGGATGATCATGGACACGGCCATGAGGTCCAGGAACGACACCACGTAAAGCACACGCGCACGCATCCAGGCGTCCAACCCGCGCAGCAGAGACACCATCTCTCCTTCTCTTGGTGTTTCCTCTGACTGTTGTCGGTTTGAAAGTGTTGTTTGATGATGGTGATTGAGAACGAGTGACAGATTCTTCTGCTAACGAAGCTAGAGTGACAAATTCTTCGCCTTCGTCGTTGGAAAATGAACCTTGACCTCCTATTCTCAATCAAACATCTGATTGCTTAAAAACTATTTGATTACGCACAAAGAGCTCATTCAACAACCCTGATGCTGAGATAGATACCAGGGCTGTGGCATGCATCTCATTGCACTGGCGTCCACAGACACAGGCACAGGCATCGAAGGAACACGTGCATTTCAACCGTCTCTCTCTCTTTCTCTCGTACGAAAAAAGGAATCCATGTATATATCGCTCTTTGAGTTCTGCTTCTCTCTCCGACTGCATACTACCGCTGCGACTCGAGCGTGCTAGCAGCGGATGACTGGCATCCGTCGCCTCGCTACCTCGAACACTCTAATCGCATCACCACCACTGCCCTGTTTGCTACCTACGCTGTATCAGCAACGCACGCCAGTAGCTTAGTCCAAGTCCATGTTGTCGTCCTTGGCCTCGGTCTCCGCGGCCTTTGGTTCCTCCTTCGGCGTCTCGACCTTTGGCAGTGGCTTTGGCTTCGTCACTAGCGGCAGCGCTACGGCGCGCACCGCCACGATCTTGCTGCGGATCGCACTCGACGTCAGCACCGGGCTCTGCGTTGGCTTCAGCTCGTTCTGCTTGGCGAGTTCGTCGAAGAGCCACGACTCAGCGTCGATGCACGCCTTGCGCAATTTCTCTTTCTCCTCCTGGGTCCAGTGCGCGTACGCCTCGTCGCCAGAGTTCGCCATGCGCTTGTAGTCCTCCAGCACGGTCTGCAGCTCCGCGGTCGCGACGCCACGCTCCGTCGACTCCGACAAACGGAACTCGATCGGCGACGTATTCTCGCGCATCTCGTCCAGCTTGTTCTGGTACACCGACTTGGTCGAGTCGAAGCCCTCATCGCTGTACAGCCAGTCCTCGACCTCGTTCAGCTTGTCCTCGATCGCGGCCTTCTCGGCGTCCGTGATGAACTCAGCCAGCTTGTCGCTCACCTGGTTGCGCATCTCGTACACGAAGCTCTCAAGCTCGTTGCGCTTGTTGAATGTCTCCTCGATGATGCGGTCCTGGTGTGCCATCTTGAGCTCCTGCTCCGTCGCGGCGTTCACGTCCGCGACCGACAGGCCACCCACCTCTGCGTGAATCTTCAGGTCCACCTTGCGGAAGCGCTTCTTCTTCGGCTCGGCTGGCTTGTCGTCGGCCTTGGCCTCGCCCTCCTTGCCCTCCTCGGCCGCTGGCTTCTCCTCCTCCTTGATCTCTTGCATTAACTGCGACGACGACACCGAGAACAGGCCGTTCACGTCCTGCTGCACGTTCACGCGGATCTTTGGCAGCTCAGCACCCTTCTCCAACTCCGGGATGCCCGACACCGTGAACTTGCCGATCGTGAGACCGTAGTCCGCTGGCAAATACGGCTTGGCCGACTCGTCGTACATCGCGTCGATTGCGAACGCCTTATCGCGACGAAACGTGATGCGCTTCGTCTTCGGGTAGTCGTCCTGGCGGCCGAAGATGATGATCGAGTTGCTGTCCTCCGACGACGCCTGCTCCATGTTGACATCCTCGTCGTCATCCGCAGTGTCCATCGGCGCAGACGAGCCCGCACCCTCCCACGACACACGCACTGGCAGGTGCACGCGATCAGCGATGTGGAACTCCTTCACCTTGAACATCGGCGACGAGATCGCGCACTGCAGCGCGCAGCCACGCGCCACCGACTCGTCGGCGTTCAGCGTCGTGCTCAGACCGAAGTTCTGCGCGTCCTTGTCCAGACCGAGGATCTCAGAGAGACGACGCTTGACGCTCGACACGCGAGTGCCGCCGCCAACGATCTCTACGCTCGTGAGCTGCGATTTCTCCACGCCGGCGTCCTTGAGCGCGCGCTCAATTGGGCCAGCGAGACGCTGCAGGAGCGGCTCGATCAGCTCGTCGAACTGCTCGAGCGTCACCTGCGAGTTGTAGTCGCGGTCATCCGCGAGGCACTCGATGTTGAGGTACGTCGCAGTCACACCCTGTGGACTCAGGTTCTTCTTCGACTTCTCGCACGCAGAGAGCAGCTTGATGCGCGACTTGGCGTCGGCGAGCGGGTCGATCTTGTACTTGTCCTGGAAGTTCTTCGCCGCGTCCTTCGCGAGCGCGTAGTCAAAGTCGCGGCCACCCAAGAAGCGGTCAAACGCCGCCGACTTGACCTGCAGCTTGCCCTGCACGAACGCCACCACCGACACCGTGTAGCTCGCGTGGCCAATGTCAATGAACATCGTGTACTGCGGCTCCGACTCGTGGAACATGTTGCGCGCCGACTTGTAGATGCCGTATGCGAGCGCGATCGCCGTGTGCTCGTTGATCAGGCGCAGGCAGTTCAGGTTCGCGATCTTCGCCGCGTTCAGCAGCGCGCGGCGCTGCACATCCGTGTAGTAGCCTGGCACTGACACCACCGCGTACGCCGGGCTCACATTGTCGTTCGCCGCCGCCGCAATTGCCTGCATCTTGTTGAACACCATGGCCACCACCTGCTCGCACGAGAACGTCACGTCCTCGTCGTTGTACTTGAGCACGATACCAACGTCGCCGCTCGGCAGCTCCACGCACTTGTACGCGAGCTGCGAGATCTCCTGTTGCACCTCTGGGTGCTTGAACTTGCGCCCAATGAGGCGCTTCACGTCCGTCGCCGTGTTCTTAAAGTGTGCGCGCGCGACGCTGATCGCGGCTTCACCAATGAAACGCTGCTTACCCTGCACGCACACCATGTTTCTGCATTGGCGCACATTCACACACACGAGATAGATTAGCACCACGTCCATACAATCTGCACATACGCATAGAGATCATTGCATGGATGGATTTCAAGCATTTTTAACGTACGGGTTCTTGCGATTGGAGTTCTCGTTGAGGATGATGTCGATGCCGCCGCGCTTGGCCTGGCCGATGACGCAGTCGACATTGCCAAAGTCCACACCGATGACTGACATGACTGCTGGTTGATGTAAGGATTTGCTGGTAGCTAGCTGGCGAAAGGGAAAGTGCTGCTAGAGACTCGTGCACAGAGAGAGAGAGAGAGAAGAGATGGAGAGCGCTCGCCTTCACCGTCTGTCTTGCTTCTGCCTTCGCGCGGGGATTCTAGAATAACCACCACACACACGTGGAGAGAGCTGCTCAAAATCCCCCTCGCGCGCGTTCAAAGCAGATGTAACCCCTTGTTTCCTGTGTAAATTAGTCCCTCTCTAATGCGATGGCGACTGAGGTGATGGCTGACAGCTGATTTATATCAAATGAGAACCTGTGGAAACTGTATGACCCTCTAAAGGTGATTTGGTTGGTGCAACGACGGGACGATGCGCACCGTCTCCCACCCGAATAGAAGGAGTTTTGGTTGGCTGCGGACGGCGAAGTGGCGATCCCTCCAGTTTTCCCCTATGACGCGGCACCAACGCGGCCAGTATGCTGTTGCTATGGTATGGCGCTATCCGATGCAAATGGATAGATTGCCATCGTAAAAAGCCCCTCTACCAGTATAGCGCATGCTCCTCCATGGTGATCCACGGCGATCCATCTCGTTCTCATGTTGGATTTGCCCTATTATTATGTTGTATCATAACCAGCTCACTTGGCTCCATTTTCGATCAAATCGGATCTCTTTCTTTGTGTCTTTCGCAGTCGAGAATCTTCTGGAAGAGTGACCATCGGCCCTCTGCAATTCGATGCAGTGTCTCAATCGATTTGCACGGGGAAGCTTTCACAAAGTGAGCTTTTCACCCATCACAAGAACCGCAACTGGAACTGCAACCGGAACTGAACAACTGTAGCCATGTATTAACAATCAACGCGAGGAGCCACTGGACCCGAAAAGCAAGCCCGAGAGTTGCTCGTCGTGCTGTCGCTCCTGCTGCTGCTGCAGCAGCTGGCGCGTCGCTCTCTTCAACTGCGCCAGTTTGGCCCGCAGCTCGGTCTTCTCGTGGCGCCACGTGGCATCGCGCTCGCCCGAGCCGCGTGTGAGCAGCTCCAGCTTTGTCGCAAGCTCCTGGCGTTCGGTTTGGTTGGTTGTCGCATACACACAAACAAACACTCAGATGAGCCCCAGCATTGAACTTAGTGGTGGTGGTGGTGATGGATAACAATGAGGAAAGAGGGTCCTATGCACCTGCGCACGAATGTCTGACTTGCATGCGCGCTGCTCGAGAGCGTCGGCTTTCTGGTGCGTCTGTTGGAGTTTGCCTTTCTGTGACGCAAGAGTGGACTGTGCCGCCGCGAGCTCTTTGTTGAATTGAGCTCGCTCAGCGCTTCGACTCTCGCTTGTAAGCCGTACTATCGTACGCAGCTCCGCTACCTCTGTCTCCAGTTGATGGCACTGCAAGCCCAGCTCTGATACTTCCTTCTGCAAGCACAACCGGGTCAAGTGGCCTGCTACACGAACGACAGAGAGCCCAATGCTAAGCACACGATACCTGCAGAGCAGCGTGGCGCTCCTTCTCGTCTGTAAGCGCGTCCCGCGCATGCACCAAGTCGCTATCTAGTATTGCGATCTTCCTGCTCAGCTCACCTTTCATCTCCACAAACTGCAGCTTTGTCTGCTGCCACTTGTCGTAGAACTCCATGTTTTTCTGCTTCTCCGCCTTGAGTTTGTCCGGCTTGAGCTCCAGCCGCTTGACGCACGTCTTAAGCGTCAGGATGTGCTTGCAAGCCTCGTCAAAGCGCGCCTCGGCGAGTTCGCGCGCGCGGTTCGCCTCGTGGAGCTCCTTACTCCACGTGAGCTGATCTATAGTTACAGGCATCAGTCACTCATTAGCCAACAGCTCAGTGCAGTGCATTCAACCCAGTAAGTAAGCCATACCAATCTCCTGCTCCTTGAGCAGTCGCAGCGCGTCGTTGCGCTCCAGTTCCAGCGGCTGGAGCATGTCGAGAACCAGATTCTTCTCCTCTTCCCAGTGAAGCCGCAGCTCCTTCTCTCGCGTCTGCCACTTTTGTCGCCATTGCGCCTCCAGCTGATTGAGCTCCTGTGCGTGCGCCACCGCCTGGTGCTCGCGCTCGCGTCGATGAAACTCACCCTCGGCGAACAGGATCTTCTCGTGTTCGACCAGCGAAAGGTGTGAGCTCAGCAGCTGCTGCAGTTTGAATTGTGCGGCCTGGAGCTGGCGCTCGTGGCTCGTCTCTTGGCGCTGGAGCAGCAGCTCGTACTGCGCGCGTGTCTCGTCGCAGAGTTGCTGCTGCTGTTGCTGCTGCTGGTTGTTGGTTGGATGACTGTTTGGATAGCTGGTCGCCTTCTTCTTCAGTATCGGCACTAGTGCTGGCTGCACCTCAGCTTGAGCCTGTTGCCGCTGTTGCTTTATCGTCCTTGCGAGTGGCATCGCTTCCCTGATTGCCAGCACCTTCTCAACAGCTGGCTAAACCTAAATCTGCGAGTCTAAACAGTCGGTCAGACAGACAGTCTCTCCAAAACCCATTCGAAATACACTCAAAAACCAACACATTTTGCAAATCAAAAGCCTTACGAGGCTACCATTTCATAAAGCATCCGTTCGTCATCACCACCATACTATTGAGAGAGACAGAGAGAGAGAAACTGGTTTCTTAAATGCTGAGCGTGTTGGTGGTCGGGCAGTTGCGGCGCAGCAGCTCGGCGACCATTTCCTCGCGCGGCACGGCCACCTCGTCCTTGGACAGGATCTCCTTGATCTTCACCTGACCGCTCGCAAGCTCGTCCTCGCCGACCACGATCATGTATGGGATGCCGGCTTCGAGCGCGTAGTGGAGCTGCTTAGTGAACTTGGGGTTGTCCACCTGCATGACCTCGGCCGAGATGTTGGCGCGCCAGAGCTCCTTGCAGATCGCGAGCTTCGGCAGCAGCAGCGAGCCGCCCGTGGAGGCCACGAGCACCTGCGATGGAGGGGTCTGGATTTTGCTCGTCTTTTCGGCGTGCGCCTGGAGGATGCCGAAGATGCGCTCGATGCCCATGCTCACACCGACGCACGGGATCTGCTGGCCCGTGGCCGAGAACATGCCCACGAGGTTGTCGTAGCGACCGCCGGCGGCGATCGAGCCGACGTTGTGCTCTGGGGACATGAGCACGAACTCGTAGATGAGCCCCGTGTAGTAGTCGAGACCGCGCGCGAGACTGAGATCGAACGAGATGTACTCGAGTACGCCCATGGCGTCCAGGTACTCGAAGAGCAGCTTGAGCTCGCCCATGGCCTTGGCCGCCTCAGCGTTGTCGCCAAACAGATTTTCCTTCGTCAACTCGGCGTGGAGCTCACGCGGGGAGCCCACTTTGCACACAAACTTCTGGATCTTGTCCGCGACCTCCTCCGGGATGCCTTTGTCGTCCACCATCTCGCGACGTACGTTCTCCCACGGCTCCTTGTCAAGCTTGTCGATCGCGCTGCATGTCGTGCGGAACTTGTCCGCCGGCACGCCGCAGATCGCGAGGATCGCGTCCAGCAGCAGGCGGTGGCTCAGCTTCACCTTTACGGGGCCGAGCTCGGGGAACTGCTGCAGCACCTCAATGCCGATTGAGAGCACCTCAGCGTCCGGCAGCATCGACGTGTAGCTCCCGGCGATGTCGAAGTCGCACTGGTAGAACTCACGGAAGCGGCCGCGCGCCATCTGCGGGTTGTCGCGACGGTACACGCGCGCGATGTGGTAGCGCTTGATGTTGCCCGGGTTGTGCAGCGCCATGAAGCGCGCGAACGGCACCGTCAGGTCGTATCGGAGCGCCAGCAGCTCGCCGCCCTGGTCCGCCAGGTCGTAGATGAGCTTGCTGTCCTCACCGTACTTGCCTGTGAGTGTCTCCTTGAGCTCAAACACAGGCGTCTCGATCTCCACGCCCGCGTGGCGCTTGAACACCATGCGGATCTTATTGAAGATCTTCTCGCGCAGCTGCATCTGGTGTGGTAGGAAGTCCTGCGCACCCTTCGCGATCTTGGGCTTGCGGCGCGATCCACCGCTGCCGATGCGCGCCAAGAGCTCTTCGACGAAAACTGCCGCGCCGGTTGGACGCAGGTCGAACGGGTTGAGCGTCGCCGCCAGGGACGCCGATGATGCCGCCAAGAACTGACGGAACGCCGCGCTGCCGACGCCGATCTTCACGTCCTCCTTCGCGCCCTTCTTCGCGTCGTCCTTCTCCTTGGACTTCTCCATCTTCTTCTTGCGCTTCTCAAGGATCTTGTTGCGCTGCGCTTCCGTCATGGCCGCCAGTTTCTCGTCTTCCTTCGCGGCGGCAGCAGCAGCCTTTGCAGCCGCCTCCTGTGCCTTGGCGTTCTTCTCAGCCAGACGCGCGCGGATCTGCTCGTCTTCGCTGTCGAACACCTTGAGCGCGAGCGTCAGCTCATCGACGAGTGACGCGGCCACCGTCTCGACGAGCTCTTTCGCGCACGACGACGCTGGGGTGAGTGGCGTCAGCGACACGTCAACCGCCTGGCGGCGCTCATTGCTTCCCTTCAAGAGTACATTGAGCGCGTCGATCGTGGAGCCGAGCGTGGTCTTGAGGACTTGCGGGTGGAGCGCGCCGACGCTCTTCGCGGCAAAGGCCTCGCTGATCGCGCTGTTCAACTCCAGCTCGACCGTCTTGTACGCCGCCAGCACTGCGTCGCGCACAGGGCCGTGGTATTGCGGGATGTAGCGGATGCACTCCGGGTCGATCGCGAACTCCTTGCGCGAGTTCACAAACTTGGAGTTCTCGAGCATGAGGCGCAAGTTGGTCGCCGCGGTCACGATGCCGCGGTGCGGGCGGCTCACGTCGACGTACTCAGCCTCGAACGGCGCCGAGTTGGCACGCAGTGTCTCACAGGTGAGCGCCGCGACCGCGTCAGAGAGCGGCAGCAAACCACGCGCACCAGCAACAGTGAGTGCATTGACAGCGAGCAGCACGACAGGTCCCTGGATGAGCTGCTCCTTCTCCGCCGTGCTAAGAGGCGCTGGGAGCGCAATCGCAGCGTCCGTGATCGCAACGTCGATGGTGGTCTGCGCTTCGCCCCGACGCGCCGGTCCGTTGCCTTCTAACGCAGCGAGTAGCGCCAGTGCGGCGGTGTCCACAGGCCCAGCCGCAAACACTGGCGTCACGTCCGCGTTGAGCAGGTTCGCGACGAACTGCGCGCTCTCGAGCACAGCGGACGTCGCGCGCATGCGCAGCAGCTTGTGGAGCAGCACGACAAGCACGGCTCTGGAGACCGCAGTCGAGTGCGCCAAAGAGGTCGAAGATTCACTCAGCATCTGCTCGAGCTGTGTGCGGATTGCGTCGCTCGCCGCCTGCTCCTTGGCCTCGGCCGCGGCGTTCAGTTGGTGCCCGGAGGCCGCGGCCGCCGCCAGCAGGTCCGTCTGCACCTTCGCGCGCAGCACCGCGACGGCGCTGAGGTCCGCAAGGACGAGCTTGCCGCTGCCGATCGTCACGCGCGTCGCTGCTGCTGTAGTCGCCATGGTCAATTCGGTTCTGAACGCTGGCTGGCTGGGTGTCTGTCCTAAAAGATCGCCCTCTTGCTCGTCGTGGTTCGTGGTCTGAGGTGGCTTGATGGCGAATGGAAGGAAACAAATGGGTTGGGCAACACAAGCATTATGAAGCAAAATTCGTGTGGAGCAAAAAAGCCACCCAATTCACCCCCGTAAGTACGAAAGAAAGTAGTGTATTTTTGTCTGGTTTCCGTTAAAGTACGATATTAACCCCGAATAGCCCCTTTGATCGCGGAGCCAGCAGATAGCAGATACAGGAAAGCAAGAAACAGCACGAGAAGAATGGCGTCGTGAGTGTCTGGTTGTCTGCGCGTATGCGCGTATATGACGCTCTGCTCATGTGATCCTTGCGATAGATGTCTAATGCTAGCTGCCGCTATTGTTTGTTTGCGTGATTTTTCCCCCCTTGAGCAGCTCTGCGAACCCGGAGTTCAAGCGCGTGCAGGAAGACGAGGAGGAGTTCCAGAAAGGACCGCTCTCGGTGCTCATGCACAGTGTGAAGAACAACTCGCAGGTGCTGATCAACGTCAGAAATAATCACAAGCTGCTCGCGCGCGTCAAGGCATTCGACCGCCACTGCAACATGTGAGTCACTGGCTGCTTTATAATAATGCGTGTGTTGTGATGATCCCGGTCGTTCATGTTTTCACTCACACACCCGCGTGCGTTACTTTGTTGGGCCTGCAGGGTGCTGGAGAACGTGAAGGAGATGTGGACAGAGGCGCCAAAGTCCGGCAAGAAAGGCGCCAAGCCCGTGAACAAAGACCGCTTCGTGAGCAAGATGTTCCTGCGCGGCGACTCGGTCATCCTCGTGCTGCGCAACCCGCACGCCTAGGAAGATTGAAACAATTCGACAGGCAGGAAACAGGAAACAAGAAGCGAATGCATGAGGACAGAGGAAAAACAAGGGAGAATCTTCGAGGCTCAGGGTAGCCAGCATTCAGGAAGAGACGGTGGCGTCAGTTCATTGGTTCATCCCTATATCACACTAATAAATGCTATTGATTGACTGACGCTCGAGGCTGATTTGATCGACTCCTCTCCATGTAGCTACTGTAGCTCTTTGTCGCGTTGAGGTGCTCCACGACTTACCTAGTGTACGTATCCAACAGCAGCAACAGTTCAAAGGAAACCAGAGCCATCTATTTGCTCGATCCCAACAAATCGATTCGACAGCTATGAGACGCAGAGAGGGATCGCGCGCGCTAGATCGCACACCATTCGTATCGCGATTGGCTCAGCGTTTGCTTCACAATCTGAAGATTGGCACCGTGATATACGCACCTAGCCATACGTAGTGCACGGTG
The DNA here is from genome assembly GCA_038051095.1 of Globisporangium irregulare. Classification (NCBI taxonomy): domain Eukaryota; phylum Oomycota; class Peronosporomycetes; order Pythiales; family Pythiaceae; genus Globisporangium; species Globisporangium irregulare. The sequence continues at coordinate 17,459 of JALBZZ010000471.1, forward strand.
TGAATGTACTGTCCGGCGTCCAGCGCGCTGATCACTGGAAAGTTCGCGCCTGGATCGGATATCGTCTGGAGCAGCGCGGCAACAGCGACTTTTGTATTGCGGACGTTCGTCATCATCGTAGCTCCTGGAAGAGGGCCAGAGAATGCCGGGATGCCTGCCGCAACATCCGCAAAGGCAAGTGCGCCATATGCTTGATCACGCTGTTGGCTTCCCGCATGATCAAGATAGCGATCGCGTTATGAGGGCTGAAAATCGTTCCTCGTATCTGAGCCAATGAGCTGAAGACAGCTTACACCAGGGATAGACCTCTCCAAGCGAGCAAACCTAATCTTGGTACAATCTCCACGCTTCTGAACGCACGCCGTCACTAATACGCACGAGGCACAGCTTTTCTCTCCACTTCTTCTCTCTGCGCGCCAGCGTTCGCCATTGCTCTCTCACTCTCTCTCTCTCTTTTTTTCTGATCAGACTTCGGAGTGGTTCGCACCAAGGCACGATGGGTACGCGAGGGTCATGAGCACGGGGTGCGGGCATTTTACTACGGTCTGTCGTTGTCTTCCTCGTCTTCTGTTTACTGTTTCTGCGATGTTAAACGTCGAAATGAACGGTGTGTCTGGGAAAGGAAGACAACAACAGCGCAACCAGATTCTCGCGAATTGCGGCACAGTAGTAATTCTCGAGCTACACAAGAAGAAGCACCCACAAGAGACCCACGAGAGCCCTCAGCTAGGATGATCGGCGATGCTAACCGCCTCTGATTGATCGGCTGACCAATCTCTCTCCATCTTGCTCATTTGGCGCATTAGAGTTCACTTGATGCACCTTCCCTTGTAGATCAGAACTACCCATCTGTCCGACTGCGCGATCTCTAAAATAGATTCAACAGCAATGTGGCTGGGTCGTCACACCACACACCACAGGATGATATTTTACTGAGCAGCTTCGCCAACTAAATGGTAGAGGAGGCTGCAACACCAGCTGGTACATAAAGGGAGAGAACGCTGCTCTCGGGCTCTTATCCCAGTGATTAACAGAAGCACTCCCACACAACGCGAGCAAGTCAGCCTGAGTCGCACAATTCACTAAGAAAATCCCTTCGGAGTAAACATCCAAGAGAGCAACATGTCAAAGCTGTTTGTACTCCCACCTGGTGTCGTCGAGTACGAGATCTGCCAGTTCCTGGACGCCCCCAGCCTCGCGCGCTTGAGCTGCACGAACCGCGAGCTCCACAAAGAGATCAGCCGCTCGCAGCACTGGGCGACCCACGTCTCGCGGAATTTCGGTATCGCAGTCAACAACATCTCGCCATTCTCGTCACCATCTTCATCAGCCGCAGCAACAGCACCCCTAGCAGGTTTGCTCCAGAACACCAACCAGCAATTAACAACCAAGCACTCGGCGACGAATTCTTCGACTTCATCACAGCAGGCGACGATCAGCTGGCGAGACGTGTTTCTCGCTGCGTGGATGGACTCGCTCGCTCTCGCCACCGCCATGCGCGACAACGACATCCTCCAGGTGTACCACCGCCATCCGCAGGTGATGCTGAGCCAACCCGAGGCGAAGATCCGAGATGAGATCGTGCTCATGCAGGGCTTGCGCCGGTTCCCGAGTAGCTTGTCGCTGCTAAGCCTCTACGCGCAAGTGATCCGCCAGGAGCTGCTTGTGGTGCGAATGGTCCGATAGAGAACAGCAGCAACTGGGTAGCGAACAGCAGTAGATCGCTCATGGAAATGGGCTTTTCTCCCTCTCTTGACATGTTTCTTCTCCCTCTTCGACAAAGGTTTAGCTTCTTTTTTGCTGTCTTTACATAAAGCTAGCACATCACATTGTTTGATTCATTCATTTCGTACCATCTAGCATTTCATCTTCGCTGGTTCAGCTGCTCTTCTCACTGCTGTTTTTTTTCTTATGGTATCGCGCACTGGAGTGAAGCATCTCGGAACGCTTGAGCAGACAGCAAACCTGGACCAAGGGTACTTGCACAATTGGCAGAGTGCTGCCGAGATATCGACCACGTCGGTTCGTTTTCATCTTCACATGTTGATGGAGCACGAGGCATAAGATCCGTTCTCTGCAGATGAACGTTGTACTCCGCTTTACACGACCGAAGACGGCGATGGCATGCTCTTGGGCTGCGATAACTTGTGCGGCGTGGTGGACAAATCGATCTCCGTGCCATTGGTCTCCGAAGACGATTCTGCTAGTGTTACATTGTGGATGCTCGTCGATGCAATTGCTTCCAGAGAATCCTCCTCCGACATGTCGGTCTCCGCGGTAGCAAGGTCCAGCTCCGCGTTTGAATCCCGAATGTCGATCGCCACTTCCCTCGCGACTTCTGGCTCAGCAACAGCAGCAATGCCATTCACACGCTCGGGCGTTGCAGCTTTCGCCGTGGCGAGGGCGGCTGGGGGTAACAGTACGACTGGTGCTGGTCTTGGAGGTTTCCCGTTCGCTTGAGCGTCATGCGTGCCAGACACACCACTGGAGACAGGTTCTGCCATCGGAACCGCGTGTGGAGCTGGAAGAAGCACTGCTGAAGCGATTGGCGCATTCAACGCCCCTGAAGAAGCAGACGCTGGTGGGGTACGAATGTTCGTACCGCTACCAGATCGACTGCCCATGCCATTGGAGAGCGGGACTGAATCAGGTATTCTTGCATCCGGATGGAATATGCACACGTCTTCGAAGATCAGCTCTTGGAGCTTGGGCTTCGTCAAGTCAGCGTTCTCGAAATCGAAGTCAAACGGAGTCGGGCACGTGCGTTCCACCGACTTGTCGCGTACGAGACTCAAGTACGGATGCTCCAGCGCTTCGGCGATCGTAATACGCTTGCGAGGGTCAAACACCAGCATCTTCTCGAGCAGATCCAAGCACTGCGGTGTCGCTCGAGGATAGATCGATGAAAGCGGGACCTTTGGCTTCTTCGGCTGCCTCAGAATGAATCGCTTGGCTTTTGGGTTTGTGATGAAGTCGAGCGAGTCTTCCGATGGCGAGCCGATCACGTCCATAATGATCTTCAGTTGGTGCAAGTAATCGTGGCCAGGGAACAGAGGGCGGCGACCAAGCATCTCAGCGAGAATACAGCCAATCGCCCACACGTCCATTTGCTTGTCGTACTTGGAAGAAAGCAGGAGCTCCGGAGCACGGTACCATCTCGTGACAACGTATTCTGTGAGACCCGAGTCTAATCCGTGGACGCCTCGCGCAAGCCCAAAGTCGCAAAGCTTCAGATCACAGTCCGAGTTGACCAGGATGTTGGACGGCTTCAGATCACGGTGGAGCACTTGGGCGGAATGCACATAGTGGATCGACACAAGCATCTGGTACAAGAAGTATTGCACGTGGTCGTCAGTGATCGACTGGTTCGAGTGAATCACACGGTGCAAGTCGGTTTCCATCAGATCCGTCACAATGTACACGTCATTGAACTCGTGAAGAGATGGTGGGCGAATGAGGTCGACCAGGTTCACCAAGTTCGGGTGGTTGAGATGGCGCATCAAACGAATCTCGCGAAGAATTCGCTTCGCGTCGATCAAGTCGTTGAATGCGTTCGGGATGTTCTTGATCGCGATCGCTTGCCCGGTCTCCATGTCGCTCGCGGCGATCACACAGCCATACGCACCTTGACCGACCGCTTTGATCATCTGGTAACGCTTCGGCACGTCGAAGTTCGTGTTGCCGACACGGAACTGGTGGTTGTCGCGCTTGGTGTCCCGGAACGAAAAACCCTTCGCCAGCGCAACGCGCTGGCTCATCGACTGTGCAATACCAGGTGGACGAATCTGGGGAGTTGGCGCGTCCGAATCGAAGCCCGGCGAGATTCTATTCTCGAACGACGAAACTCCAGCGTGGGAGCCATTCGCACCATTGTGAGCCTCAAAGCTGATGCTCAGCTGGACACGTCCACAGGAGAACTTCGTCTCATTCGCTGACAGCAGAGTGTACCACTGAGGCACTGCGCCGCGAGCGATGTCGGTGTGAAGAACACTCTCTCGCACCGTTCGCGATGTACTCGCGAGCGCCAAGAAAGGAGCCAGGTTCACCTTTGCGACGCCGATGACTTCCTCGACATCCGGATCGTCTTCGTGGAACTTCTCCTTGATCTCCCACGCTTCAATCAACATGAAACATGGTTTACCACGCGACAACCCCTTGAATGGAAGATCATGCTGGGAGTTCCATTTTGGGTCTGGGACTTCTTCCGGCTCGCAAGTTCGGGTTCGCGCAAGACAGCTCGAAGACGAGCTTGGAGCGTACACGTTGGTCTTTCCGTCCGTGATCAGTCGCAGACCCAAAAACACTTTTCTCTGCGGCAGTGGCGTGTGGCCGCTGACGCTATCACCATCTGAATCGTCTCCTGGAGCCGCGACACCGTAACTTGAAATCTGCTCACCACGGAACACCACCACGTGCAAAGTACCAGCTGGGTTGTCTTGGCTCGAGTTTCCAACGACTGCGGCCATTGGCAACGACAAACTAGATGTCGCATTGCACCCAAACACCGCAGACGCAGCAACAGGATCCGCGTGGATCGTGAGGCTCTTGACACGCCCATCTGGCGCAAACTCGATCGTATGCTGCCATTGCTGCGTAAACTTGCGTCCATTGTCTCGGTTCTTCATGGTCTCGCGACCTGCGACGACAGCAGTCGAGCCTTCCTTCGCTTGCGCAATGTCGGTCACGAAGAAAGCGGTGAACTCGACGGTCTCGTACAAGATGGAGAAAAAATGCAGCACGCCGTCGAGTCCGTGGTACTCGCCCCAGAAGGGAACGGTTGGAGCGTAGTTCGATGTCAGCACAACGTCACGGGACAGCTTCGGGAAGAACTGGGGTGACGACGAGTGGGAGATTAGCAACTGGCGGAATGCGTAGTAGAAGCTTCGCAAATCGACTTGAGTGGGCGAGTTCTGAATCGGCAGCGCCTCTGGGTCCACGGATGATCCATTGAGCGAGTGCTTCACGCCTTCATCGATTGCAGCTTGCATCATCTCCACCCACATATCTTTCTCCAACTCGGTCGAGCAGCACAAGTGGAAGTGCTTGTGGCCTTTCGTCTCGATCAGGAATCCGTGCGCTTTGCCGTAGTTTTCTGGGCGGACCTTCGAGATGATCATTCGCCCCCGTAGGTTTCTCGCACTTCGCGCTTCTTCCTTTGTATTGTAGTACGTCAGTGCGGCACCGTCCAGCACAAGATACCGCTCTTCCCAGCGAGGCAACCAATCTCCTTTCTTGCGCACATATCCTTCCCAGTGAACCTCGTGCGACACGCCAGGAGTCGATGCTGTCGAGTCGAAGAGGAAGTCGTCCACATTCGATGCGCCATTGTTGAACGACGACGATCGCCCAGAGGAAGTTACAAGTGTGTCTGCACCAGCGAACGACGCGATGGTGGACGGTGGTGCTGGGGGCACAATTGGGGACGCTTCCGCAGCTCTGACGCCGTTTGCAGCAGAGGAAGGTGCATCTTCAGTCGACGACTGCTGGAGGTCCGCCGTAGATGAAGACGAGGACGTCAGAGCACCAAGCAGCAGGTCTCGTCCTTGCGTTGACAGCTCGGGCGTCGTCGCCGACATCCCGACGTTCGAAGTTGGCGGCATCGAGCTCGACGTAGGAGCACTCTCGAGAGACATGTTCAACGTGCACGGAACTCAAGTCTCCTGATGGTTCAGCAGATCGGTCTGTCAATGAATAAACAGTCAAACACACACGAGATCCGTTCACTTCCTCGGCAAGCTACGGTCGTTCTTTCCTTCTCGCTCCTGGTTGCTGGTCTTCTTCTTCTTCTTCTTCTTCTACGGCAGCTCCTGCTCGTACTTCTGCCTCACCGATCCGCGTTGGTGCTTGCTCTGCAAAAAGAAGACAGTCACGCAACAACATGCAGATACACAACAAGCGAGCGTAAGTTCTCTTGTCATCGCGTCGCTTTCCCTCATATACACAGGCAGACAAGACACACAGACACACACACAGACGCAAGAGAGAGAGAGAGCGAGTTTCGAAAAGCACAGTCGTCCCCCCTCCTCTCTTCAATCTCTTGTCCCAGCGATCACCACATGGAGCCATTCACACTCGCACACGCACACATACGCTGTCTATGTATCAGAATAAGTAAGGGCGGGCATGCGGCATCTCCAGACGTACCTGTTCGATGCGACGCGCGTGTGCTGCTGCTGACTCTGCTTGGCGAGACGATCTTCCTGCTGCTTACGTGCTCCCTCGCTCCCTCCTTGTTTGGCGTTTCTCCTCACACAAACACACACTCGCTCAGTCGCTCGCTCGCTCGAATCGCCGGCTGTCCGGATAATGCGTGACTACATCCGGATATTGTCACAGCAAGCATAGAGTGCGAACGGGGATAATACCACACAGTCAAACACTTTGAAGTCAACGCAAAGTACAGTGTAATGCATTCGCTTGTGCCTTGATGGAGCTAATGGCACAAAATTTAAGCCACATTTTCCCATGTGGACTGTATTTTTATCTCGTGCTACAGAGTAACGACTAAGCCTTCCCTTAATGCGCAACTTCGACATCGCTCAAAGAGCCAGGCAGAGGAGGTTGCTCGTTCAGAGGGGAAAGCCAATGGCAGGAGTGATGGTCACTGCAGGTCACTCACTTTCAAGTTTCCTTCAATCCGTTCGAGTCGCAGGAGCGCGAGTTGAAAGTGAGTGTTCGATGGAAATGTGTCCCATCGCTCACTTTAGCTGAAGGTTCCTCGCTCGTTTTTAAAAGTGAACCACCGTTTGGTAACAGGACGTCAGCCATCGATTTCCGCTCTTCTTGCTTGATCAGTTCTACATTTGCTCGCATCTGCGCACTTGTCCAGGGTTTGC
>JALBZZ010000472.1:0-24142 GCA_038051095.1 Globisporangium irregulare
AGTGGATTTTCTCCATGGTGCCCACTCGAAACTCCTAGCTCTGGACGGCAAGATGTGCGAGGACTACTTTCCACACGGCGTGCAGCTCGGCTGGCTTGTAGATCCGAAGCACCGCTAGATCGGGTGCTGGAGTGGAACGACGAACTCCATTCAGTTCTTGAACTGTCGAATGCGGCAGGTCGTTTGCAGATCATATCCCAGAGGAACGAGCGAGCGATCAATGCTGCCTTCGAGAGTTTGCAGTGCGTCGAAAGGCAACTTTTTTCACAGCTACGATTGGCTTAAATAAACTGCATACTTTGATTTTGATTAGTGGAAATAAATATAAATGATTTGACTGGCTGAAATAGGGACGTCCATTGATCACCAAGAGGTGGTCAATGCCTTTCGCATTTCCATTTGACACGCATTCCCAAACAAGAGCAAGTAAGGCAAGAAAGGCAGCAAGCGCCGTCGTCCTTACCATGAGCGCGTTCCGCAACAAGTTCATGTATCCAGCCAAGATCAACTGGTTCCCGGGCCACATGGCGGTCGCGCGCCGGCAGATGCTCGCGCAGCTGGATGCCGTGGATGTGCTCATCGAAGTGCGCGACGCGCGCATCCCGTGGAGCTCGGCGAACCCGATCCTGGAAGAGACCTTCGGCGTGTCCAAGCCGCGGCTGATCGTGTTCAACAAGAGCGACCTCGCGAACGCCAACATGCAGAAGCGCATCGAGGAGCAGTGTGAGAAGAGGAAGACGCAGTGCCTCTTCACGTCGGTGACCAAGGGCCGCAAGATCCAGTCGATCCTGCAGTGGTGCAACGCGCACAGCGGCGCGCAGTTCAAGAAGACCGCCGGCACGATGGTCATGGTCGTGGGCATTCCAAACGTCGGCAAGTCGTCAATCATCAACGAGTTCCGGCGACTTTCGTCCTCGCAGAAGCTCTCGAAGGGCAAGAAGCGCGCGATGGTGGGGCCGACACCCGGCGTCACAGTTCGCAACGACATCATCAAGGTACAACAAGGGAGCACCGTTCGTTGTCTCTGTCCACCAACCAATGCGTATGTTGAATGGCTCTTATGCTCACAGATATGATTATGTATGGACAGGTGAATGACAAGCCTGCGATCTACGTGGTGGACACGCCTGGCGTCATGTTGCCCAACATCCCGTCGGCGGAAACGGGGCTCACACTGGCGCTCACCGGCGCGATCAAAGACACCGTTGTGGGCACGGAGCTCATCGCGGACTACATGCTCTTCAAGCTCAACCAGATGCGCAATACACGATATGTGGACGCGCTCGGTCTGAAAGAGCCGACCGACGACATCCAGGAGCTTTTTGAGCTCGTGTACAAGAAGTGCGGCGCGTTGGGCAAAGAGCCCGACGTGCAGAACAAACTGGCGGCCGAGTTCCTGCTGCAAGAGTTCCGTCGCGGCGCATTCGGCCAGTTCACGCTCGATCCCATCCTCAGCCCCGTCGCCCCCGTTGTGGCTGCTACGCCTGCACCTGTACAAACGCCGTCGGAAGACTCGGAGATCCAAAAGGGAAGCTAAAGAGACGGGTGGTGATGATACCAACGACGCACAGCTACCACAATAGAAAAGGAAATCCAGCCAGTCAGTCAGCAATGGTGAAGAATGAAGATGGAGAATGTGACACAGCATTGGGATCTGAGGACAGATCTAGACGAATGCGTATATATAGAGCTGCTGCGTGTGCAAACTGGTCCCTTTTGGGCAAGTCGTTTTTCTTTCTTTCTCCATGCATGTATGCGTGTCTGGTGCTGGTGTTTATCACTCACCGCTCTCGTTCCCCTCTATCTATAGGGTCAGCCTCTCCTTCCTCGCACTCTGACGACCTCTGGATCGACTCGACAAGGGCACGATTGATTTGGGTGCTGCATCTTATTATTGGCTCCAAGTATTTATCTCTTTATCTGGCATGATCTCTCGCTTTGCATTGGAATTCGCGAGTCGTTTCGCTCCGTTTTAGCCTTGCAAGGCACCGCCAACTGATCAGTCAGTCGTTCTTCCCAGAGCGGCCGTGGTCTGACCCGATGATCGGATGCCACCGACGCAAGAAGCTCCAAGTGCGATCTATACTTGGCAGAAGCGCCTTCAACGGAAGAAAACAAGGTCGGGGGCAACGAGTGCGAGACAGAGAGAGCAAGCGAGCGATCATTCTGTTCTCTCTGCGATTGCCTCGCCTCGCAGTAGCGGATGATTCCATTCCCAGTTTTCCGTACGGGCCATACGAGGATGAACGACGTCCCCACACGGATGTCGAAAGTAATCCCGAAAACGATGGGGATTCTTGAAAACTCGAGCGAGGTGGGTCTGGTGGTGAGCAGCAACGCCAGCGCCAACGTGACGCCCGGTCATGGGCTCGGACTCGGCGGTGGCTCGCCGCGTAAGACCAAGATGCACGTGATGGGCGCGAGCATGCAAGACCTCAAGATGAACTTCTTTCGCACCAAGAGCCACAAGACCGATACGCCCGTGCGCAAGAAAGAAGACATTGGTATCTCAGTCGTCTCGCTGCGCTTCACAAACCTGGATATGGAGGAGCGGTTTGTAGTCACGCGCTGCGCCAAGTACCACACGCGCTTGAAATTCGGCGCAGGGTTCACAGCATTCTTCATCCCGTTGCTCGTGATCATGCAAGTGAGCTTCAAGGCCAAGGACAACACGGAGAAATGGACGCAGTTCCCGCTCGTGATGATTTTTCCAGGTACGATTGTGTGGGATACTGTGTGTGTACCTCGATCGTACGCTAACTTGGGGACTGTTTACTTGCGCTTTGTTTGCAGGAATCGTGATGTGCATGGGGCTGCTGGTGATTTTCTTCCACGGCTTCTTTCAGAGCCGCACGAATATGCTCTCCATCGTGTGCTTGATCGGCCAGATCAGCGCATTACTCGACACCACTGCGGCGGGCACGTCGGTGAGCGAGCGCAACGTCTGGGTGCAGTTCATCTTCTCACTGGGAATTACGAGTTCCACGGGTCTCACGTTCCTGCAGTCGTTCGGCGTTCTGACGTCGTCGAGCGTCTTCTTCATCATCCTCGCGTGGTATCGCTTTGCGACATCGACGCTGGATGAGCCGATTAGTTCGCCCGGCACGCTGAGCGCCGCCGTCATCCTGTACTCGATCCTCCTCGCGTTCCTGTCGTGGAACTGGGAGTACGAAGAGCGCCGCGATTTTGTGTTGACCGAGCGTCTGGCCCAGGAGAACGTGATGGTACAGATGACGATGGAGATGACAGGCTGGTTCAGCGGCGGCGCGAGCCAGAACCAATCGAACGACATGACCGGGGCTGGCATTCTCAGCGCCAACTGCCACATTGACCCGAAGGACGTGCTCGTCAAAGAGGAGCTCGGGCAAGGAACGTTTGGAATCGTGTACGCTGCGAGCTGGAAAGAGACACGCGTCGCAGTGAAGAAGATCACGCTGCAGGGCGACACCAAGTCGATCATCACAAGCTTCGGGTCGGAAGCGAGCGTCATGGCACAGCTGCGTCACCCGAACGTGGTGATGTTCATGGGAGTGATGGTGCACCCCGAATTCGTGGGCTTGGTCATGGAGCTGTGTCCGAAGGGCAGTGTGTACACAGTCATCCACAGCGATGAGTTTAAGATCGACTGGTCGCTGCTGCTGCGCATGATGGTGGATGCGTCGCGCGGCATGCACTTTCTGCACTCGAGCAACCCGCCGATCCTGCATCGCGACCTCAAGTCTGTGAACCTGCTCATCGACGCGGACTGGCGCTGCAAGGTCTCGGACTTTGGTCTCTCGAAGCTCAAGGCGTTCCGCGAAGACGGCGACAACACCACGACGGTAAACCGCGCGTTCATTGGCTCGAGCATCTGGATCGCGCCGGAAGTGTTCAAGGGCCAGGACCACACGGAGAAGTCGGACGTGTACAGCTTCGGTGTGATCCTCTTTGAAGCGCTGAGCAACTCGATCCCGTACAACAGCATCTCAGTGGACGCCGTGCCGTTCGTCGTCCAGGCGGGCAAGCGTCCGACGGACTTCCACAACCTCGAGGTACCACAGAGTCTCGAGCTTCAGGAGCTCTACAACCTCATGACGCGCTGCTGGAGCGCGGAGGAGAACGTGCGCCCGTCGTTCTCGATAGTGATCTCGACGCTGCAGAACATTCTGACCAAGCACGTGGGCGACGAGAAGTGGGAGGACCACATCATCTACCCGGACCGCAAGCTCATGAACGCGCGCACCATGAGCGCGGAAGATGACGGGCTCTCGATCAAAGAAGAGGACTTGATCGTGGAGGCGGCGATTGGGCGAGGCGTCTTCGGCGTCGTGTATAAAGGCAGCTACTTTGGCACACCCGTGGCGATCAAGAAGCTGCACACAAGCTCGGTGCCGAAGAACACGCTTGCCGAGTTCGACAAGGAGTGCAGCATCATGAAGGGACTACACCACCCGAACATCGTGCTGTTCATGGGCTCGTGCTCCAAGCCACCGACGTTGCTACTGGTGACCGAGCTGCTCGCGAATGGCAGCTTCTTCGACATCTACCACAAGTTACCGCGTCCCGAGCCCGTGCAGCAGCTGCGCCTCGCGTACAACATCGCGTTCGACATGGCCAAGGGGCTTGCATATTTGCACAACCACAACCCGATCGTGATCCACCGCGACCTCAAGTCGCAGAATATCCTACTGGACGACAAGATGCGCACCAAGATCGCGGACTTTGGGCTCTCCAAGTTCCGCGACGTGGGCAAGACCATGTCGATCTGTGGCAGCCCACTTTGGGTGGCCCCCGAGGTGCTACGCGGCGAGAAATACGGCTGTCCGTGCGACGTATACAGCTTCTCGATCATCGTGTGGGAGGCGCTTGCGTGGGGCGAGCCGTACCCGGACCTGGGCTCGAGCGATATCATGAATGGCGTGGCATGCGGCAACCTGCGGCCGAGCGTGCCCGACGGCACCCCGGGTCCACTGGCACATCTGCTCGAGGAGTGCTGGATGAAGAAGCAGGACCAGCGCCCAACGTTCAACGAGATCGTGCCTCGCCTCGAAGCCATGGGCAAGGACTTTGCGCGATAGGAAGTAGGCTCTTGTCGCAACTCTCTCGCGTGTGGGTCTTGTAGTCGTCGTGGTGGGTGTCAGTCATAGAGAGGATAGGAAGAAAAAGGATAGAAACAGAGTCGAGGATTTATGATGCATACTGTACATACCATTTCTTTACCTTGCTTGACCTTGCGTTGCGTCTTTTTTCCATCCTCGCAAGAACTCAGGTATCAAGGACGGGGTCACAGCCAGCCCGAACAACCATATCGAGCAGGTGCCACCAATCACACACAGTTCCGTCATTTGAATAATCTCTCTATGCTTCGTTTGTATTAGCAGCAGACTCACCTATCTCGCCATCATCTGCAAGGCGCAAGTGGAAGACGCGGTAGTGGTGGTTGAGCGACTTGATCGTGTGCAGCCTGTGAGCGCTCGCCAGTGCGCCGTCCGTCGCGTTGAGCTTCAGGAACACCACGCGGCGCGCGCGGCTGTGGATGAGCGCCATCGCGCACATCACGCACGGCTCGCGGTCCATATACACGTCGTAGCCTGTGCACAAATACGACTCTTCTTCTTCTTCTTCTACAGCAGCACCGACTTCTTCGTGTCCTTCTTCATCAGCATCGCCGCCCTCGCGCTTCTGCTTCTTTGGCGACGGGCCGTTGCGCTGTCGGTCTCGCTCTGCGACGCCGTCGACCGCAATCATCACTGGGTGGAAGATCGGTTGGAACGCATACGACCCTTGCTCTTTGTGGGTAAACGAGTCGGCGATCACACGTTGATGTTGCTGCTTCGTGCCATGTTGTGGGTCGACGATAACGCAGCCATGCGCACAGCAGAACGGTAGGTTGTCCAGCTTGTCAGCGCCAGTCGCATGCTCAAATTGCTCTGCAAACGCCAGAGCTGACCGCAAATGCGCTGCCATAACGAGCGCTTCGTCGTCTTCGATGGGCTCTGCTTGCGCTTCGGGCAGCACACTTGCGTGGAAGATCAGTGGCCACGCGCGCGTGTGCGTGTCGAACGCCTCGCGGGTCTTTGGCGCATGCTTGAGCACGTACACACTGGATACGCGCGCCTGGAAGAGTTGCTCCATCTCGTTCATCTTCACGACAAGCTGCTCATCGTCACCCGCTTCTTGGTACGGCGTGATAAGCGCCACGAGTGCGCTCTTCTGCTCTGGGTGCTTCTTCATGCGCTTGAGGTGCGCGAAGCCGATCTCGGACAGCGACTGGAAGTGCATCGCGAGATACTTCATCACCTTGGAGCCGTGCTGCGCTGGGAACTCGAGCGCATGGAAGTGCTGCTGCGCGTCGACGTCTACATCGCTGAGCGCGTCCAGCGACACGATCTCTTCCAGTCGCTCCTTCATTGACATTCTTGCACTGCCAGCTTTCAATTTGTTGATGATTTCAGCCACGAAAACGCCAGGTGAGATCTGAACCGTCACAGCTCCTCTTATACCCGGTGCTCTTATATACGAGAAAGTATAATGGATACATTACGTGGTCCTTCTTCATTGTGCTTGGAGAAGCTGGGATGCTTCTGCGGATGTGAACGGCCGACCAACCAAGAAGAAGAGATCTCCAGCCTCCACTTCAAGATCTGGTGGTGGGTTAATGAACACGCACGGATGCGGCAAGATAATCCCGCGTGCTGGACGCCAAATGCCGACTGCAATGCAGTTTGTCTGAGATGCACAAATACGTAAGTGAGTCTTAAGTCACGTGGAAAGCATTAGCGAGAACTAGCTAACCAGGCAGCCGGACGTACCATTTCAAGAAATTTGCGGAAACAAGAAGAGTACTTGGAGATGACCAGCTCTTCTGGGACCTCGAGCTGAAACAATCGACGTTTCCTAGAACCAAGGGAACAAGTGTAAGCTCATGACACTCTAATTAGAGAAATCAGCAAACCTTCATTGAAAGTCAACGTACTCCTGATCATCGTGGCTGCCGTTGATGAGAACATTGAAAAACTGAGTGATCCACGGTTTCCGGTAGCACTCACTCATCAGCGAGTCGATGATTGAATCCATGTACACTCGACCTGGATAGACATAATCAAAGAAGAAGGGATCAGTTGCTGAAAAACAAGACATCGAGCATTTAAGGAAGTACCTGATGCGATGTACTCCTCCAGGACAAGCGACGCGTCAGATCCACCAGTTGCTGACTCGTCCAAGCCACCCCAGAAAGAATCTCGGCGATGGCTAGCACGTCTTGGTGTTCGGTACGAAATCTGTCGATTGACGGTATGCTGCGCCTTGAGGAGAGCAACGCTGAGATGGTCATTCGACAACGAACTGAGAAGCTTCACGTTTGTCGGTTTATCCAGTTCGACCACGAGATTCGGCATGCTCGTTTTCTGGCTGATCTCCACGATGTACCGTAATGTTGTGATCGCATCTGCATCGATCATATTTGGATCCGAGTAAGGTGACTCCGTCGTTTGCGTCAAAATCAATACTGACATTGCCACATCGATGCGGGTTTTCTTAAGGTCGACAAAGTTGACGGGTGATCCCATCACAAAATACACATCGGGGAAGTGTTTGATTTTCGCAAAGTCGTCTTCGTCAATCACGGCTGGTGCGAGGAAGACCACGGGTGGAGAACCCAGCTCCTCATCCATCAAAGGGGCTTCTCGGATCGTTTTCAGGAACTGGTATGTATCTGTCGGAAACCCACAGACGATGATGTGCTTTGCAATGTCTGGCGGCACACCTGCGCTTGTGAAGTCAACGTAGTCGGTGCTATCTTCGTCCGTGTTGTGCTTTTCTGGAGCCTTGTACGATGCAATCAAGCTTTGTCGGATCTTCTCGAACTCGCTCCCTAGTGCTGGCTTGCTGTTCATTTTCACCACCTCGTTGCCGTATAGATCCACCATTGACTTTGCTTTTCGTCGGGTGTTCTTACGATACGAGAGAATCTGCTCAGGGGGGATCTGCAATACCTGCTCGACTGCGGTCAGTCCTTTTGCGATCGCATATACTTTGCAGCATAGATTCGGATCAGCGGTGGCTCCAAGTTTGAACTCCATGTCGGGAAACTGCACACCTTCCTCAGTGAGCAGTGCTAGCGGCACAACAGGAGTTTTCTCGTACAAAAACTTGATCAAGTCACCGAAGGATAAACCGGAGAACGTTCGCGGGATGTCGACTACAAACACGCCGTGCATAAAGCCGTGCAAGTAGAACTTCTGCCATTGAGTTGGCGAAACGCGAGTGTCGAGGTCGCTGTGGCACTGCGCCAAGAGGTTCAACAGCAGTGTTGGAAGCCCGCACATTTCACAACTTCGTCCCAAAATCGAAAACTTCATCAGCCCGGCAACGATGACGTCGCTCGCTCCCATTTTCAGTATCGTCCCTGCGTTCTCGGCATTGATCACTTGTGCGTAAATTGGACAAGTCGGGTTACCGCGGCGTAGAGCGATTGTGATCAGCGCGCTGCACTGGTCTGCGTGCTGCGGTCGAGTCGCATTTCGGTTTACCAAGACGTAGCACGCGCTGGCTTTGTGCAACACAGCGCGATCCAAATCTTCGTCAAGCATGGGAGAGCCGACAATATATTTGACCTTGTTCTCGTACGCGTTTAGCATTTTCTTGACTTCAACCGCTGGTGGGCTTGGATTCAGAATCACGACTTTCTCGTTCCAGTTCAGATTGCTCGGGTGGAAAAACTCACCGAAAAAGACGGACAGCATCTCGACGTCGACGTGGCCAGTGATGACCACATGTGGGTGCTGCTTTGCTTCAGTGTACGAGGATGTATAGTCGGTGTGCGACGAGATGATCGTGGACACTCGGTTGATCTGGATCGGCACCACGATAAACGTCAGCAAGATGATGAAGGAGATGAGAAACTTGCCGTTTGTCGACACTGGCGCGATGTCACCATATCCGAGGGTTGAGATGCTCACAACCACGAAGTAAAGCAAGTCGATGTACGACAGGTTCTGGCATTTGCACGATACGGCGTCGCTGAAGCACTCGAAGTAGCACGTTTCAAGAACTTGCAGAATGCCTGCTGTGGCAATGACGATGCATATGATCGTGAGAAGCACCGCCAACAGCTGGCGCTCGAGAGACGATCTTGTAAATTCGAGGAATCGAAACAAACGTAGCACCCGCAGCGACCTCAGCATAATCGATATCTTGACTTGGTCGAGGCTGTCGGTGTAGTCCAGATGCTCTAGCTCGGCGATAAAGCGTAGCCACGCCGGGAAAAGAACCACCAGCTCAGCTCCCGGAAGCAAGGTTCGTGCGTAGTCCACTCGGTCGAACGTTGCATACAGCCGGACGATATACCTACAAGGATCACATTTGCACATTTTAGCAAGAAGTACACCTGGTCATCCATTGGTTACCAGCTGCAAGACAAATTGACGTACTCGATCGTGAATAAGAGGTTGATGTTAAAATCCACGGCTTCACAAACAAAGTGAGATATTTAGTAAGCGAACGCATATCTGTTGATCCATCTCTCAAGCAGCAACACAATCGCACCTTTGATCCATTGCGCTGCATCGTCAAGCACGCCGTTCCAATACACGTACGCATTGAACACGACGACGAAAAGCGCCAAGAACGCCATCACGACGTCAAGGATGTAGCACCCGAGTGAATCTTCCAGGTTGCGCTGCACCCACTCGCGAAACAGCTCGCCGGACTCGCGCGCCACGAAGTACTGCAGCTTCCTGCGCTTGGGCCGCGGCAGCAGTACGCTGATGCGCGACGACGCGTCCTGTTTCATGTGCTTGGGCACGAGCTTCGGCGCCATCTTGGGGTCGTTGGATGACGCGGGCATTGCGGCGGATGAGTGCGGGCTTGGTCGAATATTGAAGTTGTGATGAGCAGAATGCGGACGGGCGAGTTTTTGCATTCACTTTTTCGCGACGCTTCGAGGTTCATGTGAGACGCTCTACATTTGGTAATTTGCAGTTCAGTGTGGAGCGCTCCATAATCTGTCGCATTGTCAAACTCAAATGCAAATCTACCATCATTCCTGGTCACACAATTCAAAATCCGCACACAGCACAACGCAATTGGAGCGTGTGTGAGAGAGCACACGCGATGGAGAGCAAGCCGCGCCTAAGTCTGCGCGACGCGAGACGTCTCCATGGGGCGAATGGCGGCAAGGGTGCCACGAGTAACAGCAGCAGCAGCAACAACCCAAATGCGCGCGCATATCGTATCGCGAGACAGACGGGACAGCTCAACCTCTCGACGCGCAGCATGCAGGAGTTCCCAAAGGAGGTTCTGCGTCTGCATGAGCTGGTCGATGAGGTAAAATACATGTGCTTTTACTTTGGTTACCCCTCGCGTCATTGATTATTTGACATATGCGCTTGTATGAAACATTTGTGGACGATAGGACGAACGAAGCTGGGAATGCGCAGTGCTCCAGAAAGTGGACTTGAGGTGAGGCTGCATGCGTTTATGTGATTGTCGCTGCCGCTTTTTATGACTAACATGTGTGTGTCGTCATGCGTTACATCTGAAATAGCTACAATGAAATCAAAGAGCTGCCGGTGGAGATTCAGGAGC
This sequence comes from Globisporangium irregulare, assembly GCA_038051095.1. Classification (NCBI taxonomy): domain Eukaryota; phylum Oomycota; class Peronosporomycetes; order Pythiales; family Pythiaceae; genus Globisporangium; species Globisporangium irregulare. The sequence goes on from JALBZZ010000472.1 coordinate 10,567, forward strand.
TTGTGTATGTGAGTTCGTTCAAGATCCGCCACAACCAGCTCCATCAGTTGCCTGATACTTTCTGGGACTTGACCAAGCTCACATCGCTGGACCTTAGCAAGTGAGTAGCAATTCGTTCGTGAAGGTACCAATTGCTGAGCTTTCGTGCTAACCAGCGTAATTGTGTCGTGTATACTGCAGCAACATCCTGGAGGGTCAGCTTTCCGAAGGATTGGGACAGCTGATCAACCTGAAGGAGCTGATGCTGGATGGAAACAAGCTTGTGCAGCTACCGGATTCAGTTCAGCGCTTGGAGAATTTAGAGATTCTGAAGGTCGAGAACAACCAGCTGCGTGCCTTGCCAGCGCAAATCGGTACGTGTCATCTATCACCATTTACTTGCGATCCGGAGGCTATACTATACGTATGTGAAAGTGCTCACTACTTTCGAATGCGACGTGCTGCTTATCCACTCTATTAGGAGATCTCCGTCGGCTGCACACTTTGACAGCCCACTCGAACCAGATCACGGCACTCCCGGCATCCCTTGGAAAGCTCAGCAGCCTGTCGACACTCGACCTTCACAAGAACAGCATCGTGTCCACCAGTGACGCACTCACATCATTGAAAGCACTACAATTTCTGGACCTCCACCAAAACAAGCTTGCAGAGTTCCCAGAGCTGCCAGAAAAATCAGCCCTTGACCAGGTTTTGCTCGGCTTTAATGCTTTGCAAGCAATCTCCAGCAGCTCGATTTTGCGAGTGAAAGACACGATCACTGTGCTGGACGTCCGAGACAATCGCCTCCAATCCCTTCCAGAGAAAATCGCCCACCTGTATCGACTCAAGACGCTGGACATGACCAACAATGATTTGAATGAGCTTCCTGCCGGACTGGGGTATCTAAAAGACCTCCATCATTTGATGGTAGAAGGAAACCCGCTTCGAACGATTCGTCGAGCTGTGATCTCTGGTGGATCCGAGGTGCTGAAGAAGTACTTGCGTACCCGTGGTGGACCACCAGTGGGTGTTGAGGCTCTGGAAGAAGAGTTTGACGAGTTTGCGTTACGAGACAAGCAGCAGCAGAACGAGCTGCTGCTTGGCGCCACAGCTTCAGCCGAGAGCATTTCCTCCCAGCACGAATACCTTTTCCGTGATGCTGCTTCATCGGGCTCATTGCAACTTGTGAGCATGGGATTAATGGCTCTGCCACCGCATCTTCAAGGTCATGGAAAGTTTCATTTCTCGGCGACACTGGTCCAGCTGAATTTGTCGAAAAACAAGCTTGGGGTCTTGCCGAAAGAAATCGGAGAGCTTGCTGCGCTCCAGTCTCTCATTGCCGAAGATTGCGCGCTGACGGAACTCCACCCGTCGATCTCCGGGCTCGCCCAGCTACAGCATCTCCGACTGCGCAAGAACCTCCTCAAGTCCGAAGCCATTGATGCGATGATCTCATCGGATAGCCAGGCTGGTATCTGTGGCTCGTTGAAGGAGCTGGATTTGGGGAACAATGTGCTCACCACAGTCCCGAAGAGGTTGACGTTGTTGAAGTCATTGGACACGCTTCTACTGGCGTTCAACCGAATTCAGTCGCTCGACGGGTTCTCGTGGTCTGCAATGCAACGACTGTCGATTCTTACTTTGTCAGATAACCAGGTAAGTGGCGTGCGAAGTGTGCATTGACTCTTACGACAAGGAGAGTACGAGTATTGACGTATGCGTTACCATGTGCGTATTGATTGCACAGCTGGAATCAGTAGGAACGGTTTACGATGCGACGATGCTGACCTCGCTCTCGATTGAAAACAACAATCTGCGCCAGGTACGCTGACGACAGGCATGATCTCGGAGCTCCAATGTGTGATAACTGCCTCTCACACTCGTTGACATGTAGATACCACCTGAGCTTGGACGATGTGAGCACCTCCGAGCGCTCCTACTGGCTGGAAACCCGCAGCGTAGCATCCGCGTGAACCTCATTCAAGAGGGCACAGAAGCGGTTCTCAAGTACTTGCGCAACCGATTGCCGCCCGAGCAACAAAACGCCTCGCGTTCGGGATTCAAGTCAGCGGCGAACAACAACCCGTTCGCAGATGAGAGTGAGAATGTCCCTCCGTCGAACCAGAGCTCTGCGCCGCTAGCGAGGGCTCGAGATTCGTACAGCCCAATGGAGAAGAAGCGAGTTCGACCGAATCCAACGCAGTCTAGCAACGCAGCTTCCACTAATGCGCAACGCTATGCAGCACCGGCAGCACCAGTGCAACGTGTCTCCGCTCTTGCATCAAACCAGTCGCAAGAGACACAAGCCGGAAGAGACAGCGCTTCGGCTAACAATCACGTACTGGACGATCTGAACAAGAAAATCCTCGCGCTTGAGAATAACTTAGAGGATTTCGCGCTCACCGCCGCGAAGCGCTTTGCGCTGAAGAAAGAGTTGGCGATGGTGCGCTCCCAGAAGATTCGTCTTCTCCGCACGATCCAGCCATAGAAAAAAACATTCGTGAGCCAAGATTTGAGAAGATGGGTATCCAAGCAAATTTTACAAGGATAGACACAGATATCCAGGATCCATAATTCACAATGCTTTTGTTTTTTATTTTCAAAACCCCCGATATTGACACACTTTTCGTGAAGTGTCATTCGGCCTTTCAGCGAATTCATTTTCAGGTTGTAGTTCACGAGCCTGAAGGACTGGCCAAGTAAAGAACGACCATGCGGCGACAAGATGTGGTGCTGGCACCAGCGCGGGATCAGAAGGTGCGAGCGCTGAGAGAAGCGCGCAGGTCCGGGTTCCTGAGTCTCCCCGCGAGAAACCTGAGCGAGTTCCCGCCTGAAGTCTACCACCTGGAGGACCACATGGACAAGGTGAGCTTGCATACAATATTCGCCTCTTGTCAGCTCATATCACTCATATCACTCACACTGCTGTTTTTAATTGCACGACTGGATGATCCCCAACAGGATGAGAAAAAGTGGGAGTGCATGGACCTCGTGAAGATTGACATGAGTCACAACGCAATCTCATCGCTCTCGGACGAGATCGCGGGCTTGACGACCGTCACCTCCATGAAGCTCTGCCAGAACGCGCTGCAGGCACTCCCCGATGGCTTCTTTGAGCTCACGGGGCTCACGTACCTCGATCTAAGCCAGTACGTGATTGTTATGCCGACTCATTTCCTCATTACGACTAAGCTGAAGCCATCGATCGTTCTCTTGTGACTAACCTTGCTTGAGTACTACTCAATAACAACAGCAACCAGCTGCAGCGCGATCTCTCCGAGCACTTTGGCGCACTGGTGAACCTCAAGGAGCTCGGCTTGGCGTCGAACAAGCTCTCGAGTCTGCCGCAGTCAATCAGCAACCTCTCGAATCTGGAGGTCCTCCGTGTCGAAGAGAATTCGTTGGTGAGGCTCCCCGAGCAAATAGGGAACTTGAAGAAACTGCACACGCTCGCAGCGCATACCAACCAGCTGGTGAGTCTCCCACCGTCGTTTGCGAGGCTGAGCAACATGCAGATGCTCGATCTGAAGAAGAACCGTCTCGAGTCGGTTTCCGAGAGCCTCTCGACGCTGCAGAAGCTGAGATACCTCGATTTGAGGCAAAACCGACTCGTGATCTTCCCTGTTCTACCTGTGAGCGCCGTGCTCGACCAGGTGTTTCTCGGCTACAATGCGCTCACGAGTATCAATGATGAGTCAGTTTTGCGCGTGAAGGATTCAATCACAGTGCTGGACGTGCGCGACAACAAACTCAGCGACTTGCCGGCGAATATTGCATGTCTGTACAAACTGAAGACACTGGATTTGTCGAACAACGACCTCTTGGACCTCCCGCCTGGGCTGGGGTACCTCAAGCATCTGAACCACATCATCGTTGACGGCAATCCGCTCCGAGCGATCCGACGCGCGATCCTGAGTGCAGGTTGTGAATCGCTCAAGAAGTATCTGCGCACGCGAGGTGGACCGCCACTTGGAGTTGACGCTATGGAGGAAGAAGTGGACGAGCTCCAGCTGCACCAGGAGCGGTGCGCGAGAGCGAAGGCAGTGGGCGGTGGTGGAGGAGGAGGAGGAACAGCGACACCGTCAAGGACGAAACCCGGGGAAATCGACTATGTTTTCCGCGATGCCGCGGTGTCAGGGACTCTAGATGTCTTAGACAAGTGCATCGCAGAAATCCCCAGTGAGATAGTGAACCAGAGCTACAACTTCGCGTCGACACTGCTCCATTTGAATCTCTCGAAGAACCGTCTGACGCATCTCCCAGCGGAAGTAGGCCAGCTTTCGTCGCTTCTGGTACTCACATGGAGCACTTTTGCTTGCGACTATTTGACCACAGAGTTCCATGTCTAACATATATCATAATTTGGCTGTGCTTGTGGTATTAGACGCTCACAGTCGAAGAAAACAGTCTGCAGAGCATCGATCCGTCCATCGCTGAGCTGAGGAGCCTGCAGCTTCTTCGTCTGCGCAAGAACAAGCTTTCCCATGACGCCGTTAACGACTTTCTCGCGGGAAGCTGCGCAATAGGCGAATCACTCAAGGTAGGTGTCAAGCAATCGCTTGTCCTCTCATAGCCCGTCAACCTCTCGTGGTACTCAAACTCCAAGCTTTGCTGTACCTTCTGTAGGAACTCGACCTGCGCAACAACGCACTCGCGCAAATGCCGCTGGGCGTTCGTCACCTGCGCTCGGTGGAGACTCTGCTGCTCTCATTCAACAAGATCGGCTCTCTGGATGGATTCCCATGGTCGCAGCTAGCGAAGGTGAGCGTCGTGAGCATATCCGACAATAAACTTCGCTCGCTGGGGAAAATTTACCACGCACCACGCCTCGCGTCGCTCTCGTTTGAGAACAACAACCTCACGCAAGTGCCCTGCGAGCTTGGTCTGTGTCCCAACCTTCGTGCGATCTACATGAACGGCAATCCGCAGAAGACCGTGCGCAGTGGGATAATCACCAAGGGCTCCATGGAGATCCTCACGTACCTGAAGAACAAGTTTCCCCCGAATGCGGCGCTGCCTCCGCCATCGCCGCCACCACCGCAAAGGAGCTCTAGAGGATGCAACCAGGACGATGAGCGATTGGCTCTAAAGGCATCATCGCCATCGGCGCTCGTTGCGTCTTCCAAATCGTCTACTCGAGGCGAAGCCGCAACAATGTTCGCTGCCTCAGGCGGTAGTGCATCCTTGCCATCATCAACTTCGAATCACTCGACTCAGCATATGGGAAAAATCCCATCTGATGCGAACCTCAACACTTCAGATAGGGTTGCCAACGACGCCATTCGCAAGACGCTGGTGACGCTGACCGACCAGATCGCGCAACTGGAACTGGATCTGGAAAACCATGCGCTCTCTGCGCCAAAGCGGTACGCGATGAAGAAAGAGGTCGCGCTGCTGCGTTCGACCAGGATTCGCGAGGAGAGAAAATTGAAATGAGCACGCACCACGGTGTTGCGAATAAAGCTCTCACTCCCGCCAGCGGTCGTCAAAGCTTTGACTGATCCCATCGCGGCCTCCAGAGGGTCTGCGCAGAAACCGCGCAAAGCTTCAAAATTGGAATATACCTTTATTACTCATCTCACCATCGATTGTTTTTCGTCTTTCTCTTGCGTCTTCCTTGTCTTCGTTAGTATCTGCTTCTCCTTCTCCTCCTCTCTCTCAATTATTCAAACACAAATCATCGTGCTGCCGCCGCAAGCTGGCTCGGACGACGTTAAATCACATTCTGCCCGAAGCTGCTCGTGGTTGGCGCATCGTTATTCGATTGTGGCTGCGATGGTCGCTGTCGTCTTTTGTGATACCAGCACTCAAACACAAAGCCGATGAACGCCACGACACCCACGGCGACGCCGACGATCATGCCGCCTCCGAGACCCGTCGACATATTCGTCTCTTGCGTCGTCTCGTTACCAGTACCAGTGCTGCTTCTGCCGCCGCCATCACCACCGCCGCCAGCGTCTGAGTCGTCGATCGATCCGTCGCTACCGCTGCCCGAGCCGTCGTCGCCAACCACACTCACAAATGCTTCCGACTTGACACTGCACTGCGTGAGCGTGAACTGCAATTTGGTGCCGTCCAGTGCGCTGTCCAATGGTGACGAGAGCGTTACGACCATCGAGTCGTTCGTGGTGTTGACACTCGTCACAGATGCTGCGCTTGTACCGTCCTCTTTAGAGACAGTCACCTCGACAGCAGTAGTCGGGCAGAACGAGTCGGTGCTGAGCGTGAACTGGGCTTCCCCGGCATCCAGATCCGAAATGTCTGTGATCGCAGACGTCGGCGCAGTCAGTGTGCCGACACTCCGATAGTTGGACATCGCACTGTTGCCGACCTTGACCGCGACAATCAGCGAATTCGTATCGCCGGACGATGCATCGCACGCCAATGCTCCAGAGAGCGAAACCTTGCCCGAGCAAGTTCCGTCCGTGCAGTTCACGCTGGAGATCGGGAGACCCTGCTTGACCGCGATCGAGCACACCGTGTCGCTTGCCTTGCCGCGGCAAATGTCCGCCGTGTTGCAGCCGTCGACCTGCGACAACCGTAGCGCCGTGACCGTGACGTCTTTCGAGCACACGGAGATGTTCGAGGTGGTGGTCGTCTCGATCGCCGCGCCGCCAATGTCCTGTCCGATCGCGACAGTCACAGCCTCTGCTTTCCCACCGCTTTTAAACGTCGCGAGCACGGCGTTCACGTCAGCGCCGCTGCGCATCACAGCCGCCCAGTCAATCGGGTCCTCGAGCGTCGCGGTGACAGGACACTCGGCGCCATTGCACGCGCCGTTCGCCGTGAGCGACTTGAGCTTTGGCACGAGCGCGGACTTGGTGTCGCACGCGAGCGGCGCCTTCAGACTGAACTCGAGCGCGTACGTCTTGCTCGCGTCGTAGTTGCAGAGCTTGAGCGCGAGCTTCGAGTCGCCTGCGTTAAGCTTCGTGGCCGTGTCTTCGAGAATGCACGTCGTGCCCGTGCAGTCAGCACACGCCTTCACGCCTATTAGTGTGGGTACACACATACACATAATCAGTCAGTATTTTATTGTCGTACAGTCAGGCATGCGGGCTTTTCCAATACTGGCGGTTTTCTGGTTTCTGGTTTCATGTTCGCACCTTCGGCCGTGCGCCAGCTTGCGGCGGTGGCGCACACACCCACGAGCGCGGCTGCGAGCGACCAGGTGTTCACCATCGCGTACGCGTGCTGCTATTGCTGTTAATCGGATGGTCGTACGGATGCACACGCTTGGGCTCGTCCAGAAGCGCGAGGTGTCGGCGCTTGTCCCTGGATGCTTGCTTGGTCGCCTGTTCTGCTGCTTTCGCGTGTGTAAAACTGCTTCGCAAGAGATTCAGTCAGTTCACAGTTCACGAGGGAAATCCCACACCTTTTTTAATGATTTGATTTTGCGAAAAATGGCAAAACTGCATTAATATTTCTGAAAATTTCAAATGTGTGCTGGGAATAGGGTTACGTACACTTAGTGGAAGCAAGGGTCAAATAAATATTGAACATTTCAAAAATGCTTGAACTTGGTAGTCAATTCAGAAATATGCGAAAAACATGTGAAACTTATGTTTTTGCATTCTTCTGACGATGTCTAATCTGATGATGACTCTTGACTTGGCTATATTCGTAAATAAAATCTGAGTCTTGTTGATATCGAGCTATAACAGCAACCTCGTTCAACATCACGGTCGTGGACTATCCTTACTAAAGTCCGTCTCAGTTAATAAGTAAACTGGATTTTGCCGAATTCGAAAAATTGTGCGCCAATGCACATAACGCACCCAAATGAGCATGTGTTTGAACGCTTTGTGATTGGCTGGATTGAGGAGATCTAGAGCTTTCGATTCGTGGCGCTTGTGGGTTTATCGGATCACTCGCAACAGGACCTCGCACTTGCAGCCTCGAGATGCCGGTATCATCAGGCAGTTTAAAGCACTGCCTACCAAACGACAAACTCATCACGTTCTCGACTATCACAACACTTTAATGGAGAGCGCAGCTGCTGAAGGTAGAGAATGTGAGCGGCGAGATTTAGACAAGCTTTACAACGTGGACGTGTTGACTGCAGTGCAATGCGCGCAAGCCGCCTGGGAGAGCGTCACTTGCACGACCATTGTGAATTGCTGGCGCCATACGCACATTCTTGGCAAAGAGATTTACGAGCTTGTAGAAAGTGTAGGTAGGATGTGCCTCTAGGCGCCACCGTTGCAACTGCTTTTAAACTGAATAACAAATTAGTGTGTGCGCGGGCGCATACACGCAACACGTATTCTGCCGTAAGGCGTGCAGCACTTTGGCGATTTCTGTGTGCGCGGCGGGAGGGTTGCCTGGGTAACCCCTCCCCCCCCCTAAATCTCGTGAAAATGTTCACTTGTTCTGATTCGTTCGTTTTGACTTGAAACTGGTATGCCGCATGTGTGCAACTCTCGCGACACGCACTGTCCATCGATATTTGTAACTATTAATACCTCTATCTCTGTAAAAACCTTCATAAAATTATATTTTGTCATGGCAATTTTGGCGTATCAATCTGGAGGGGGGAGGGGAGGTTGCCTGTAGTCAGGTTTATTCGTGTTATTTGTCAATAAATTAGATATCCAAATTATTAGTATTTTGTAAAACATCACTATCTAAATCATACGATGGGATGTTTTTGAAAAATACTGCTTCGAATATTATGTGTCTAACCTTCTGCTGTATAATTACTGTAATAGCTGTGTGATTGAGATATACCGATAAATGTAATGACAAACCTGTTAGATACCGTAATACTCCTGTCAAAATCGTGCACATGTCAAAGGCGGCGGTCTTGTATTTTGAGGTGTAAATCGGTACACAGGTAATTACGGAACGTAAGTGTAAAAAATATTTCACACTGACAAATTCAGGACGCACGCACTTAAGCGAGTGTGATTGATGTGCCACACAATCCTGGCGCCATTTTACAAAAGCACACGGACACAACAGCACACGCACCGCAGCACCCCTTTCCAACTAACGAATGGACGCGCCAGTCGTCCGCGTCCGTGTCGGTCGCATGCGCGTCAATGGCGAAGGTCGGCGTGTGACGACGTATACGCGCGTATCCTACACGTACGACTACAAACTCCAGGTCATCAACTTTCTTCGGGAGAGCGGCTCAATCAGCGCGACCATGGCACGCTTCTTCCGTGCCGTCACGGACTCGCCTCGCTCAAGTCACCGCAAGCTCATCAACAAGTGGTCGGTGGCTCGCGACCACATCGAGGCTCGCGCGGCTCACCACAGGACTGCCTCTCAGCGTCGCGCTCGTCCAGCAGGGCTAGGTCGTGTCCTCCCGCCCACCGTTGAAGCTGCGCTCGTCAAATGGATTAACGATCTGCGACGTGACGGCGTGCCAGTCTCAGCAAGCATGCTGCGCCTCCAAGCGTGCGACCTCGCGGCAGAAGAGGGAATCGACAGCAGTATGTTTTCGACTTCGTGGCAGTGGCGCCGAAGCTTCATGAGGCTCTATCGCTTTTCCTTCCGAACCAAGACGCATCAAGGCCAAGAACCGCCCGTGGACTCTCTCGAGCGAGCCGCCGAGCTCGCTTTGAAGGTTGGAAGGGCGATTGCAGTGGAGGGGATCAACACCATCTACAACGCGGACCAGACGGCGGTGAACTTCGAACTCCTCCCGCGCACGACGCTGAACGCGACAGGAAGATCTACAGTTTGGGTCCGTTGTGGAAAGAATGAGAAGCAGCGCATGACAACAATGCTCATGGGGGACAGCAACGGCAACAAGTACCCACTCTTCCTGATCATGAAGACCACGCCATCCAAGGTACCATCTGTTCAAGCTGAAAACAATCGCAACCGCCATGGCTTCGGCAGACGCGTGTGGGCCGAGGTTGAGCGACTCCAGAGAAAGCATGGCATTCAGATTTATGGAAACAAGACAGCTTGGTGGACAGGAGCGTTGACGGTGGAGTTTCTTTGTTACCACTTCGGCGACCGCACGCCCTTCAGCGACCCGATAATGCTCCTCCTGGACGACTTCAGTGGCCACTGGGTCAAGGAAGCCGCTGCGTACGCCAAGACTCTCCGCATTGTGCTCGAGAAAGTACCGCCTGGTCTCACGTGGCTTTGTCAGCCCGCCGACTGTGTCTGGATCAAGCCCGTGAAGGACCGGCTGCGCAGTTACTGGGTCGCATCCCTGCGACAGCAGCTCTCCCTTCATTGGGCAAAACCAGCGCCAGCGGTGTTTGACATGCAGCCCCCCCAGTCGCGCGACAGTGACGACATGGATCAGCAGCGCCTGGAATGATGTAACCTCCGCTACTATTCGTTCTGGGTTCAAGAAGTGTGGGCTGCTCGCTACTGGGCCGTCCGAGGTATGTGATGCTGAGCACGAACCAGAGTCGCAAGAAATACTTAATGATGTGGTAGATCAGCTAAGATTGATGTCGCTTCTTGATTGTGCCTATGGTACTGTGAGTGATAGCGATGACGTCGTAGATGGTTTGCCTTAGTTTGTGCAGTACATCCATAAACAATAAAAAACGGTGAACCGCAGTACACCAGCCTTTATTTCAATATTCACGAGATCGATCGTCAACTGACCACAAGATCTTCACCAAGTGACCACTCAGCGTCCTGAGCGGAGGTAACCTGGGCATTCGCTTTGTAAAGTCTGTCACCGGTATTTATGCTTGCAACTTGGGAGGCACTTCCAAAACCAAATCGAGCTTTCAGGCAAAACCATAAATAATGTGGATCACATTATATTATCATGTAAAATATAGTGTGTTACACACATAAATAGGTAGCACAGTTTTTATGAAACTCATGTCATTGGCGGTACGATCAATTCTGAAAGGGTTTGGTAGTACCGTGGACACATTGAGACCGCTTTTTACATGAGCAATACGGTATTGACATATCCAGAAAAGATTATCATTTAGCAAAATATCAGCCAGTAAATGATCCAGGCAATACATTCATCACGAGCGCGCTGTACACCCTTATTAGTCATGCCATGACTAATAATGGTGTACGGGCACGCATTTGGAAAAGATCACATAAAATGACCAGCAACTGTCTAATTTTGGTGTATGATTAATTGTGGTTTATGGGCACGGGCAGCGATTTCTAAAATAGGAACTAGAAGGTGAAGTGGACCACACCAATGAGCAAACCCGACAATTTTAGTTTCCGTTTTCGAAGTGCCGACCAGATGCAAGCATAAATACCAAGCGCAGAAAATGAAACACCAGATCGATGTTACCTCCGCAGCGTCGCTGTGGGTATATAGTGTGCTGGCGCAAGGCTGGATAACCTATAGTACACATAGGGGTGAAGGCTTAGCTTGGGGGTGCTCTCGCAGCTTGCGGTTGGTCTTGTACTAGTGCTATATAGTGGAGGAGAAATCCTTTTGTTGATTTTATCGTGATGATGCACATTGCCCTTCCTTGAGGCTAATTTAAACGAGTTCTCCATAACCTCGCTTGAAGTCTTCTGGGTACTTCTCAACGATTTCTTTGAGCTGCCTACTGAGCTGGTCAACGCGCCATGTGCCGTCGCTAAAGATGTCCAAAGCGCACAGAACCATCGACTTCTTCGCCCAGTTGTCCCCATTGCCTGACTCGAGATTAACTAAGCGAACGCACGCAGCTGCTGTTTCAAGAAAGAAACGCTTACCTGGATTGGCGAGTGATCCCAGCGAGTTCGGTCCCTTCGTCCACTCACCACGTCGAATTGCTTCCATGTTGCGCTTCTCGCAAAGACGACGCCAGTGTTCCTTGATGCGCTGAATGGGGAAGCAGTCGGCCGGTTACACCTTGTCGATCGAGTTCGAAGGAAAGAAGCGAATCGTGGTCTTGAGTTCTTGAGCGGCAACTTGAACCTCGTCGCTAGAGTGTCCACTGGCGTTGCCAAGCCACAACACGCGATCACCTGCAAAAGGTCCGTTAGGACCCCAGCAACGAGCCTCTCGCAACCACGCTTTCATCAGGCTGTTGTTGATAAACGCGGTGGGAGAGGTTCGATATGCAACATCAGCAACTGAGTCGGGCAGACCTTGGATCGGGTAGCTGGACTCCACGTTCTTGAAAATCAGCAACGGGCACATAATCTTTGCGTCTCGTCCGCCCTTCAGCAGCAAACACATCGTGATGCCTTCTCGTCCTGGCATTCACAAAGAAAATAATGAGTTCACATCTTAGAGCTCGCACAAACATGTTAGGCGGATAGAGAGCTTCGTACCGAACACGATGCTTCGGTACTTCACGTGCTCGGCACCAAAAAAGTCGAGCGTCCTCCCATTGTCGAGGTCGATCACGAAGTGGCTCTCGTCCATGTTGTACTGAGAGTTGGGGTCGAGTGTGCCGTCGTTGAACTCGCGTTTGAGGCGCCTCAAGTGTGCTGTAACAGTTCGATCGATGGCCATCATCTTCTCTTCGCTCACCTGCTTCTTGCCCTGGAGGCGCCTATAGACGATGTTGTTCCGCTCGAGGAAGTCTTGCACACGATGAGCCGTAAGCATACGGATGAAGGTCTCGCTCGCCGTGCAGAAAGCTAGGTTGAACACGGAATGTTCGCTGTGCTCGATCAAGTCCACGTCAATCTCCGCAACTAATCGCACGGACAGCTTCACGCCAGCTCGGCGCAGGCGCTCAAACTCGCTGAGAAGCAGAGGGTAGAGCCACTGCCAGTGCTCTCCCAGCTTGTTCCCCCTTCCAATTAGCGCCTTCACTTGGAACTGAGGGCGGTTGCCGCGGCTGGAGCTGGCGTACTTGAGCTGGCTCTTGCTGGAAAGGGCTGCTGCAGTGGTCTCCCATTTCCTCCATCAATCGCTGGCCTTGTTGAGGTTAACTGCGCGAGTTTCTGACCGGAAGAGCGACGGGAATTGCGCCACGGTGCGAGGAAATAGACCATTCTCACCAGCTTGCTCTGCATCGGCCTCCATCCATGCCACGTATGTCACACGGTCTCCCAACGGCACAACGTGCTGGAGCGATCGTCCGCTTTCCTTGTTCATTGCGCAATGCACTGAAAATCGCTTAGCAGCATTTGTGTGTGCTGACTTGAGTGGCTGAGTGCGTGCACGACTAATACTGGTGCATGACTAATTTAGGATTAATACCTTGGTAACGCGGTTAAGTGCGATGCATGACTATTTAGGTCACATGACTAATAAGAGTGGAGGGTGTACAAGGGAGCAAAACAGCAGCAGAACCATTTTCACCTGCTCGACCGCACTGCTAACGTTAATCGCCATGCCATTCTCAGCCTAACAAGTTGCCCTCCGGCTTCAGCGACAGCTGGAGGACGAGCATGTCAACTTGATCTCCAGCAATGCAACGTTCGGGGAACCTGCTCGCTACATGGAAGAAGATACAACCGACTGTGACGCGCCTATTTTCGCTGAATGTGTCGCAGCCGACGATGGCGACACGATCAAGGTGATGACGAATTTTTCCGCCATCGAGTTCGACACGCTATGGGCGATTGTCGAGAACGAGGTCACCATCGCATGGATTCTCGGCCGTGGTCGCAAGCCAGCTGTCGCCGTCAAGGAGGACGAGATGTGATAAAGTGGAGTCTCCAAAATAACACTCCTGGCGTGAATGTAGTAGATCGG